>WOVY01016182.1:0-257904 GCA_013436015.1 Rhipicephalus annulatus
AGGAAGAAACATTAATCCGCCAAATTTCTGCCGACCATAGACGTTCCGAGATACAGATTGCGTGGTGGTTTCGCGGGTGTGCGTTCACGATGGCGACTACGCAGTTCTGAAGGCACCCGGATAAAACTGACTACTGCTACTAGAACAAGTAGAAGCAGCAGTAGTTGGTAATAGCTGTACTAGCAGCAGCAGCAGTAGTAGTAGTAGTTTAGTAGTAGTAGCAGCAGTAGTAGTAGTAGTAGTAGTAGTAGTAGTAGATGTAGTAGTAGTATATTATAGTACCACCCCCTCAACCACGAGGTGGAACGGAATGCCGATGAACTGTGTGGATTTTAGCGTACCTTGGCAAACGTGAGCGTCACAGCATATGCGCATGTGGCCATGGCTATCGTCGGGAGGAGGCATAAGAAGTTCCGAGGCGGCAAGGAAAAGTTTGATGGGTTGAATGATCAAAATTTAGCATGCGTTTCTCCGTCTTCCTCTTCATTTTTAGTCATCTTCATTTCTTCCCTCCCTCAAACACTATAGAGCCGTATTTTCCGGTGCGAAAAGTGATAACTCTGATGGCTCACAGAACAAAATGTGTAGAGACAGAGAGAAAATAGAGGGGCAGAGAAATAGACGGAAACACAGTACAATGTTTTGCGACAGAGAATATAGGCGAAACGAATTTCTTACGAAGTCATGGCCTTCTACGCTATCCTTTGGGAAGGAGAAAAATTATAATGAGGGTGAAAAATATATAGGCTATATTGAGGAAAACACTGAAAATTAGCATGTGAAGTTGAGAAGTGAGAGAGAGAGATTATGTAGGAAGAAATAAGTGAGCGTGAAATAAAGAAAGAATGAAAGATACGGAAGAAGGCAAATAGATAATGGAAACATGAAAAAAGATAAAGAAATATACAACGCGTTACATACCGGTATGGTACGCTACGTCTTGCCACGTGAGAAGTGAGTCACCTCGGACGTTTGTCGCAGTGATGGTGAATCTTGTAGAGAATCCCTAACCGGGATTAGGTATTGGTATATACTCGGTGTCAGACATTCGCTTCTCGACTGGTCAATTGGAAAGATTGACATGTTATTGAGTAGGATTTTTTCTAAAAGAATATATACACCATGTGTCTCCCTTATATCAACGTTATTTCCACAAAGCGTGGGCTTATTTGAACAGTGACAAGAATGATGTAGGAAGCGAAGCATTTGTTTTTTCGGATAATAAGTGTTTTTTTACGGGTATAATCACATATACATCTCAAAAGGGTAATCCGGCCGTCTTTTACGAAGAACACACTCTCAAAGTGTAGGTTGATCCTTGTTTAATTCGATGACCTTTTTCGAATGCTCGAACGCTCGAGTCAATATAAGTCTGAGAAGCACATACATGAGGTTCTTTTTTTTTTTTGCTGAGGTCTTGTAGAGCGCGCCTTCCAAGGATCAAGTTTCTTCTCATAAAAGGGATGTTGGCTCATCCGCTGTCTTCGTAAGGCACAGTTCTATTTCTACAAGAAGCAGAATAGTTCAGACCGGCACCCACTCACCAATATCTCGCATGCCCTTGTTAGTTGTGAGGTCTGCATAATGAAGTGAATGACCTTCGGCGCCTGCTCGTTTGCCCGCGCTCGCAGGCAGTTGAAATAAGCGTGGGCGATCGCCTTAGTTGCTTCGTTACGGCCTTGCATTCTAATCTCCTCAAGGCTCGCATGGCTACACGGGACCGCTATTAGAAAGGTCATAGCGGAAATTCAAAGGTGAAAGGGCAGAATTATTCAGGGTAGCGATTCATTCAGAGTTATATGGAAATAACACTTACAGATTGCTGATACGTACAGAGAAAAGATGTGTAGCTATACCTACTACGAGGGTATCTTAACAGAAAAAGGAAAACTTACCTCTAGTGCTGAGACCACGTGTGCATTTTTTAAACAAATCGATAAAAAATATTCTGAGGAACAAAATGCAGTAGCTCTATCAGATCTGTATTTTCAAGTCGCGAGTTGTACGTCATCCCTTTCGCAGGCGTATTAAACCACATAGATGTTCTTTCACGCTCAGGTTACTGAGAGGCATTTTCAAGTCCGCTGGGGTGTTGTAGTGGTTAGGAAGCTCGAGTGTTGACCAAAAAGTTGCGAGCTTGATCTCAGCCGTGGCGGTCACACATCAATCGAAGCGAAGTGGCAGAGGCGACTGTACTGTGCAATGCTCGTGCACGGTAAAAAAGACCAGATGGTCGAAATTTCCTCATCCCTCACCTACGGCCTCTCTCACAATAATAGCGTAGCTTTGGAACGTTATATTTCCGATAGTATTATTCTTAGATAAATTTTTAGGCGAAGCTTTTATCAGTGAGAAATCTTCCGCGGCCATGACCACTATGGCATAGTTCGCGACCTGCCTAACACCGGTGCATGTACAGAATCGCTGTTGCGCAGTAATTATAACTTCTAAGGTGTGCCAGCTATAAGTTCGTTTAGTTGTGCCGCTTTCTAGTAATTTCTGCTCCTTTAATATTGGGTTTATTGGTGATAATTCTGTTAGGAAAAGACATATACGGCCCCCTAGGCCAAGGTAATAAGAACGCAAAGCGTACTGAAGTGTACCTCGACTACTTTTACTCTAGACATAAGTCTGAAGAACAAGAAATGTGCGTTCCGGATCGCCCCTCCGCTTCATTTTCATCTTATTTTTTAGGATCGAACAACGCAGTTCCCGAAAAGGCAATCCGTTCTTTCATCAGGGATACCTGTGATTTCACGTTGTCACTTCTCATTGTTTTTTTTTTCATTCAGACATTTCATCCATTATCGACTGGCAGTCGCTGTTGTCTGCAGCAACCGAAGTGTTAAACTTCTACATACGGGGCTGAAGATGTAATTACACAGTCTAAGCAAAGGAAAAGCGAGGCTAGGAATTACAGTATCAGATAGATAATAAAGAAATGCTCTACGTCATGCACACAGGTGCCATGCTTCACTTGCCTCGTTTTACTTGATTAGGCAAAGGCTCCTAATTTGTGTCATACTTATGACTGTGTGATTAACGTATACAAGAAGCTCTTTTGTCGCTGCTCTTGTAGCCCATGCACTTTGTACGAAGGATGTTTAGCTGAGGTGGTCACCTTAAGTATATTTACGTTTACCCTTCGTGGCTAACACCTTCTTTTCTGCCACGCCACGGTGGTCTAGTGGCTAAGGTACTCGGCTGCTGACTTGCAGGTCGCGGGATTAAATCCCGGCTGTGGCGGCTGCACTTCTCATTGAGGCGGAAATGTTGTAGGCCCGTGTACTATATTTGGATGCACGTTAAGGAGCCTCAGGAGGTCTAAATTTCCGGAGCCCTCCACTAGTGGTGTCTCTCATATTCATATGGGGTTTTTGGGACGTTAAACCCCACCAACCAATGAATCAATCAATAAACCTTCTTTTCTGGGTTAGATACTACATAATTGTTGTCAGTTTCAGTATGTGGCCATTTTAAGGAGGAAAGCTCCTCTTAATCTAACCTCGTCATGCGTCACGCGTACGCCCGAGAAGAGACGAGAAAGAAAAGAAGGCAGTGTCCTCCCGAACAGTATAATAGACGGCGCTCCCTCATAGAAGTACATACAAACTGCAGTTGAGTGAAAATTTTCCAGATGGCGGTGTATCGCTACTCTCCGATTGGCTGCTGTGTGGGCTGTGCCAGGGTACGTGGAGAACGAATGCATCTCTCAGTCTCCTGGATAGTAGCCGTACGGGGCGGGTAGTTGGTGGGGCATGGGCGAAGCAGAGTGGCGGGCGCATTGAAGACGCTTGCGCCCGGCTTCCTTGCCTTGCGTCATGTCGGTGTGACCCGCGCACCGTCTGCGTTCTCGGATGCGATGGGACGCACGAACGCATGCATAAACTGACCGACACACAGACGGTTGGACGGACGGACGCTTCACCCCACTCATCATAGTTCACTCCGTGAATATGCTGTGATTTTTTATAAATTTCACCACTTAGACCTTTTCACGAAGGCTCTTAAAAGCTGACGCCTCCCAACTCCAAAACGACGCTCCCCGTCCACCCACCCCCCTGTTCGAACTTTGATTGATGCTGCGATGAGATAATTCACTCTTCCCTGTTCCACGCTTCAGTCGAAGGAAACGTCCGGACTTTTTATAAAGTGTATTCAATCATTCATTCATTCAAGTGAGCAGTAGAACACGTGCTCGTAGCTGTTTTGTGCACTCTTTGGGGCACATTTCTTCTGTCAGTATTCGACTTTCCTCTTCATACCTTTATTCTAGAGACAAAAATTTTCGACGCGCTTCCCCTGCACTCTCTATTGAAAATAATTCCTCAAAAAAAATTGCCCGCAGCTTCCCTCGGGGGAACACTGAGGAGGATGCGGAGCATATAATTGGTTAACGGGGTGTTAAAGTGCGACTTACTTGGGTCGATGGCTAAATTGGTTAACGTGGTTGTGAAATGGGGTGTTAAATTGCGACTTACTTGGGTCGATGGCTAAATTGGTTAACGTGGTTGTAAGAGGGGGTGTTAAATGAGTGAACACGTACACACGTATGCGAAAGGACGGCGCTGGTCGAAGGGACGTCGATCATTGTGCTTGTGGATTTAATGGAATTCATTTCACCGTGACCTTGGACGTCGACGCGCCGTACAAACCAACCGACGAGCGGCAACTGAGCGAGCGAGCGCCGACCTTGAGTATATATACAGCGCGACGGCACATGCACTGTCAGCTGTTGAATGTTCTCGAAGGAGAAGCGCGCGCGCGGCACAGATAGCGACGGCGCGACGGCGCATGCGCTGTCAGCTGTCGAATGTTCTCGAAGGAGAAGCGCGCGCGGCACAGATGGTGGGCGACGGCGCGACGGCGCATGCGCGCGCGTCAGCTGTCGAATGTTCGAGAAGCGGTGCGGACGGCGCGGACGGCGCGGACGGCGCACTACAAGGCGCGAGTATAAGATGCTTCCGCATCTGAAAGAAAATTACGTCCGCTCATCATCGTGACGGTGTTTGCGGCAGCAGGTGCCTATGGAGCCTAAAAAAAATAACATATTGTTGTCTCTAATGCGTATTCGTCGTATTGACTTCCTTGAACAACTCCTCTTTCACACCAGTGAAGTGTCTTCTCCTCGGAGTTTCAACACGAGCCTACGTCTGAGACTTCCTTACAACACAGCTTTTACATCTTTGCGAACTTTTCGTTTCGCGACAGTTTGGACCCGGTCGAACCACGAGACCTTGAGCTCATTTCATCTGCAATACATATTTTGTTGATAATGGTTTGGTTCGGTGCATTTCTGTAAGCTGAGTCTTTTTCAGATAAAGAAAAATGAAGGGTCTAAATTGGAGGGAAATGTATTCGATCGAACTGCGCTGCCGGTAACCGCGATGCGTTGTTCCGGACCAAAAATTTGGCCGCTGATTCGATTACTGCAGTTGGCAGGGAAAGTTTACTTCAACAGGGAGAAAGAGGGCCATGTTCTTTTTTTTCTGTAAGAATAGGAGGACACACGAGACCGTTGTTCGACAGTCTTGGCTGGTCTCCTTGAAGCTGAACTAATAAAAAAAGACTACAACAGAGAGTAAATATCGAAATTGTGGTCAGGGAGCAAAAAAAAATAAGAAAGAGATACTAGATTCTTGATACGCGCGAAGAAGAGACGGTAAAGAATGAGATTTGGTCTGTAGCAACGCATAGCTAGAAATAATGCGCGGGCAGACATGAAAAGGCTGTGCTGAACAAACAAAGTACGACTGCTGGTTGGGAATGGAGGCGGAGTGTGCCAGATGTATTATCTCTGGGGAATGTCCCACGCACTAATATTCCTTGAGGTCAACGTGAAACACTGGTGTTTCATCATTACTTGATGAAGTTGCTGACTCATTCAAGCACACGCCTGGTTTATACGTTTTCAAGTACCCAGAGAAACGAATGTTGAGATCATTTGTAACATCTTCTTCAATTAACAGACGTGGTGAGGAAAAAAACAAAATGCAAAACAAACAAATCACAGCATATCCACGGGGTGAATGATGATGAGTAGGAGAAGCTTTGGAGGTAATCATCGGTAAATCGTGAATCTTTCGTGTAATTCACCAAGACGACCATCATTTAAAGACGTGAGAAACACTCTGTGCGGATGCCGTGCCCCATGGGCCTCCTGCTTTCTTCCGGCTGGATCTTGGTTGCACTGCCACATAGCTTTATGGCTCGCCAACAGTGGACGAATTTTATTACAACGCTCAAACCAACGTGCGTCGCTGCACTAAATCAAACAATTGCCTTCCAGAAATGACACGCGCAATACGTGACATCATTCACATTATAACATCTCGCGTCTTTCATAATCAACGACAGGTACCGCCATCTAGTTTTATAACATCTCGCATCTATTCATCAACTGCAAGTACCGCCATCTGGTTAACGCTCCAAATACTGCCATCTAGTTCTATAAAATTTCACGTAAACTATCACCATTCAGTGATAACTGCAAGAACTGAACTAGAGGTGATAACCTTCTACTACTACTACTACTACATACCTTAGAGGATGTACAGACCCATGTCTTAAGGAGCTTCACCCCTAAAGAAGAATCTCTATATCCAGAACTTGTTGTATCGCTGCTTGTGTGAATAAAGTAGCGCTAATGTATTCCTTGTGTAGGTCCAAGTGTATTTGAGACGCCCGCGTTATACTCTGCGCTAGTGTTCCTCTGGAGGACACTTCCTGCTGTATGACATTGTGCCGCTAGTAAAAAAACACACCTACAAGAGAGATACGAACAGAAAATGGGCGGCGCTTCGTAGCTATTTTTGTCAAATATCAAACAAAACATTGTATACTGTGGCTCATATATGCGCAAAATATCCAAAACTACTTAGTCGTCCTATCTCTGAAACAATCGTACATTAGAATACTGCAGCTGCATTGAATTGACACTCATTCATTCATCGCCTATTATAGCGATATGAGGCATTCAAAGCGCTCACACGCTGTCTGATACTTCCTTTTTACTCGGGATTGCTACCTCATGAAATGGTAGTTCACACTTGCACACTTTGCATCCTCCGAAGCCTGCCAGGAAAAGAAAAACAAATAAAAGGAATATAACTCGCTTCTTTTCAAGGTCTACTTAAAGAGGAGCGAGTTTTTTTTTTTTCAATTCAACCATGGTGGAGTTTATATTTTCAAGCTGAACTTTGCGCTAACTTTCTTTCGAAGTAAGAGATGACGCAGGTTTAAATCTTGCAATAATTGCAGCTCTAGTGCAGTAAGACCTGAGTAATGGGAACTAAAACAATTTTTAGAAGAAATGAAGTTATGCTGCCATGATACATATTTTATGCGATGAACTGAAAAATCTAGTGAAAATTTGCATAAATCAGCGAAAATGACTTTATCTTGCCGAAAGCAAGCAACAGGCCGCCATCACAATCTTCTTCATCACCTGTGATTCGTCGAAACTCCAAGACATCACGCGTCGGACGGTGAAGACAACTGACTGCGCGCGCCGACAGGAGATGCCTCGTTTATCTGATTGAAACTGTTTTTCGAACATGATAGTCTTTCCAGGAGACCTTCGGCGCAAAAAAATGGTCTGTTTGTCCACTCCTAACGGTACCGGGTAGTATAAACAGGACGAGCCAATAGCCCAAACGGCCATCCCCATCCACAGCGCCCACCAATGTTGCTCAAGGTTCAGCGTTCATACTTGTGCGATTATCAAACAAAAATCAATTATTGCGTATATCTGAGGTAGCATAACACCACGTACATATTCTGCATGTGCGTCCTTTTCTAGAAAAGGCGTACATAAGTAATTCTAAGGACCATAGCGTTTATCACGCTGCGCTGACCATGCAACACTTTTTGCTCTTAGTATGCGAACTGAGAAAGTCATAACGAGTTCGCTGTTCAATATGCATGTTCGAGCCAGTCGCTACTGTAAAAGCAATGATCGAAGACGATGTCAGTGCCATAATTGCGGCACAGAAAAGCGAGTCCCAACCAGCCACCTTCACCCGCGTCAGAAACATAGATTGGTAAGTATAAGATGTATGTCACTGCTTAATTTTACTGTAGTAAACTGGTACAAATGACACGTTCAACCGCAGATATAAATCAAATAAGGAGCATCAGCATCAGCAGTCGCTTTTAGCCACGTATTGGCACGGTCCTACCTACTCACGGCCATCGTGGGGAAACAAGAGCTATATGGTGATTTTCACTGCTCTGAGGGCAGTGCTGTTGATTGTCACAAATCGAGCGCTCAAAAAGGGCGCGCCGCCAAATTCTCGCGACGAAGCGCCGAGAGGTCAACAATAAATAAAGAAAACAAGCGTCCAAAGACTCCCCGGGCGCGCGTCCCTCTCCCCTCGGAAGCGTAGGTTTGCCGATGAACCTCCTCTCATCGGCGCCCGAGCAAGCCCTGAACGTTCTAGATGGAAAGGGGCGTGGTGATGCAGGGTTGCGTCATCCGTCGCGGACGGCCCTCGGACCGTCGCGCGCTTTCCCGCAGCCTTCGCTGCGTATCGCGCCAACGAAATGATGAGAACTTTCTGGAATCTCGCGCGGAAGGTATTTAACCGACTAGCAGAGATGGGAGATCAGGAGAAGAAGGAATTTCACAGGGTATTCACAGGGTATTCCGCCGTGTCCGTCGGCGAAGGTTTTATCCTTAGTGACAAAGCAGGAGAAGAAGAAAGTATGCGCCAGAGTGCGTAGGGTGTTCCGCCTTGTGGGCGAAGCCTTTTGTCTTCCGTGACAAAGGGGGAGAAGAAGAGAATTTCCACCTGAGGGGTGAAGGCTCGAGCTACAGGCAAGAGTGTGTGTCTACCGCTATCGAGCGAAGATGCGTGGCAACCGCTGCGTGTGTGAAGAAGACGTGCGTGTGTGAGGCTGGAGAGCGGCCAAGAGAAGACGCGAGGTTTCCTGGAAGAGAAACTTCGGGGGCAGCAGAACGACAACAACGCTGGACTTTGAGTGAGTGATTCTCGGAAGTGTATCATTCAGTCTTTTGTTCCAAGGACTTTGGACTCAATAAGTTTTCGAACTCTTTAGTCATTAAGTGTTCGATGGTTGTTCGATGCATGTGACTGCATTGTAGTGCGTATTGTTGTCTGTGTCCGTTGTTTTGAGTGTGGCTGATTGTACTGTATAGTACATTGTTTGATTGGGGACATATTGTATTCAAGTATTGTCGAGTGTGCATATTTGTGTATTGTTTTTATCTGCCATTATTGAGAATATATTTTGTTTCATTTATCAACTCTCGGCTCTGACTTGTTCTTTGGGCCACAGTCGGCGTCCACTGGCGCGCCAAAAAGAACCGCTTTTAAATTGTCCACGCTTTCGTGTTGCGGTTCGGGGGGCCGATACTTCGGCACTTGGAATCAGCCCGGCGATTGCCTCCCGAATTAATGGGACCTGTGACATTGATACAGTGGGCAAGAAGCAGCGGGAATGAAGCATGCGGTGTATCAGATAGTGCGCTGCCGCGAGAAAAAAAACACCAAAAAATGAACCCGCACGATTGCCGCAATTTACCACACAGGTAACATGACCTCGGTACTTCGGTGCAGGCTTCCGCATGCACGGATACATAGTTTCTCTCACGTAACCGTTCTGTTTATAACACATTCGCGTTTTCCAAGTTCTGGCCAGTACTTCAGTGGTGGTGTGTTAAAGTTCGAGCGGTATATTAGCTGCGTTAGAAGCATGCGACTGTCGTGCAGGGTGCCCGATTTCGAGGCTGCGAACTGATATCTCTTTGTACGTGTTTTCACCGCAGCTGTTCAAGCACTAATTGCGCCTAGATAGGTGAAGAGGAGTATACGTAAAAAACAAGGCATGCCTGAACATTCATGCTGGGATATTAATTTGCAGCCCCACAATTTTTTTTCTGTGCAGTGTCATAAAAGCCCCATCACCTTCGCATCAACATACAGATCTGTAGCCTAGTGAAACTTGTTGTTGGGCTACGTGATGAGCGCTGATTGTCGTGTTTGTTGCTCGGGTGGATGAGTGAGTGCTTGTTGGCGGGAGTCATGGTTGTGCTAAGTATCTTACAGTATGACGAATGGCAAACTAGTCAAACAACAAGATTTATTGCGATATATTTCTAGTAAACTGTGGTGAGCGCTGAGTGTCGCGAGTATTGCTCGACTGTATGAGTAAGTGTTTGTGTGAGTATTTCCTGGAGTCAGTGCTGCGCTAATTATCTTACATATTGATATGTAGCACATTTCCATAGATGAATATCAAGACTACTGTCATGATGTGCCCCATTCAGCACAGTGCAGATTGTAAGCACCAGAACAATATTTTACAAGCCAGCCTTCTGAACTAGAAAAGAAAGCTAGGCTAGGGGTATGGATACTTTAGATGTCATTGCTACGTTCGCTTACAATATGCGAATTCACAAGTATTCTCTAATAATGATTGATTAATATGTGAAGTTCACCGTCCGAAAACCACCGTATGCATATGAGGGACGCCGTAGTGGAAGGCTTCGAAATTTCCGACCGCCTGGGGTTCTAGATTATGCACCCAAATCTGAGCACACGGGCCTGCAGCAGTTTCGCCTCCATCGAAAATGAAGCCGCCACAGCCGGGATTCCATTGCGCGACCTGCGATTTAGCAGCGGAGTACCTTAGCCACTAGAGCACTGTGGCGGGGCAGATGTATTCACTGTTATCAAATCTGTCCCACAAGCAATGATCGAAATCGAGAGTCTTTATTAGTATGAAGCGCTGCTACATAGACAACTTGAGCTATATGTTGGCTTCGTCTGTTGACATTCTAATGTTACGGTAGTGAATAAGTGTCCGAATAATCGTGCAAGTGATTATTGCAACAATGCATTGATTATTCTGAATTTCAACGGAAATATACTACCCGATCAGAAGTCGAAATTAAAGAAGCCGTGTTACACGGTCACTTTCGTCGGCGATCAAGACTGGCTCTGATAAATACTTTTAAACACGCGATAGTGAGCTGTCGCTGCAACAAAGAGATCCCGGCTCACTGGTTCCCAGATCGAGCGAAACTACGATGAACGGTGTCAGCGGAACGGCTCGCTATCCACGCGTTCCATAAAGATTCAAAGTGGGCGTCGTGGAAGCGAGGCAGCAGAGTGAGCTGATCACGGCTGCGGTAAGCTCATGCTCACCAACTAACTGCGTGCTGCAATGGCACATGAGTAGTCCTGCAGCCTTGCCTATGTTTCTCTTGTCGCGAAAGCAAGTCGCGGAGACAGCGAGGGCCTCCTCGGCTGCGGAAACACAGAAGGAACCGCGTCGCTGTTTAGTCGCACACACTTCATCGTCAATTCCTGTGACTTTCTAATGGATTTCAAGCCTTTTATTTTAACTGAGGCAGCCCACTTAGCAGTCGTCTCCTGATCCGGAGGAAATTTGAGAAAAGCGACCTGATCACGACTGAGAGTACTGCGGTTGCCATACGCCGCGCAGTGACTCGACATTGAGAGTCTGTGTGAAGCTGTACACACAACTAGAAAACGTCAGATGGCAAAATATCTCTAATCAGAAGAAGAAAACGGTGCCATGGCAAGAAACCCCTACGAACTGGCAGAAGTGATGGTTCATTAGGCAGCAGATTGCATAAGAAACGAGCCGCAATCCCGAAGCTAACAAGCTGAGGGACCCCGGAGACCCGGCTTGATCCCGCCACTGACTTCATCGCCCTCTATTCAAGGCTCCGCCTCTGCGCTCCGTCCACTCCAGGGGGCGTTCCCTCGATCAGAGTTTGCTTTCACCGCCGTTCTTTAATCATAAGTCGCGAAAAAAATCTAATGCAGGCTTGTTGTAAGAGGTTATGGATACTACATTCGTAATAATTTTGTGAATGTAAAACCACTTCAGGGTCCCTTTGAACGGGCAGAACTACTATTTAAATAGACACATATGTTTGTGAAACGTCCATGTTGGTTGCAGCGCTTGCTGTCCACTGTTATAAACGTTGCATATGTACTACTGTGATACAGCTGTCGCGTCGAGTTAACGTAAATTGTATTTAAGTCTCATCCACTGAAGTTCATATGTGTAGCAGTGTTCAGGGCTACGATCTTCGCGAGGTCAAGCGCTACATATCAGCTTACCAATTTTGGTGTTGCTAACTAAGAAGTTGTTGTTGGCATCATAACGCAACAGCAAACAGCTGGTAATATAAAACATATGCGGCTCTGTAACTTTGGTGTGCACAACATTTGTATATATCTTCAGCGACACTTGATAACGTTTCGCTCAATAAAAATATTACAACGTTCACCTTCACTCCGCATGCTTCATATAAGTCAATTACAAGGTACGTGAATTTGTGGATTTTTTGTTACAAAAAAATAACTGAGAAAGTACTATAAAAGATTCACTGAAATGCTTCGTTTCTAATAAAAAAACTCATTTTTAATTGCTTAACCCAACAAACCACAACAAAGGAATTTTTGCTGATGTTTCACGTCGCAATATAAAGAAAAATCTTTCCCCGAGAATGAAAGCCTCAGGTCTACTCCATCAACTATATGCTCTGCTGTTATCTCGTAGCGTCGCTGTCTTGCCTTTTTCAAACTCAAATTTTCTTTCAAACCCAAATTAGGCCAGAACCAGCCTTGCAGAAAATTGCTTGCTGTTCAAGTCTGTATCATTGCGCGTTTTATCACGAGACCGATTTGCCTAACGAGAAAGCTATTGGTCGTTCTTATTCACACCTCAACCATATATATATATATATATATATATATATATATATATATATATATATATATATATATATGCAAGCCCCTTGAGATATTGTGTTCCTTAGTTCCTTGGAATATTGAGACTTCTATTGAGAATAAAAGGTCTCTCATGTGCTTGCGCCGCCAGATAAGCAGAATCTTCCCAGGAGAGGTCCTTCTCTGGATTTCTCAGATTAGCCAGTCATTTCTTTGCGGTTATTCATATAGATAACGGGTAAATGGCATTTGAAATTCAATAAAAGGGTAGATTTCAGGAACAATGGAAGTTTGCAGCGATAAAAAAAATCATCAATACGGGGTGCCAATGAAGCCAGCGTGGCAATCGTATATAATTAAGCGGTTGCGTAAAGCATTCGCTTCGCAGAAATAACGATGTCGTCATCAGTGTCTGTGTCAGCGTCGGTGCGGGTCGTTAGTTGTGAGCGAAATATCAGCGGTAACCATGACCACGAAAATCAAAAAGCTACTACAAAAAACTATATAGAAATATTCAGTTAGAGTAACAATGGTTTCTACAGTCTGCATTACAAGCAAGTGTTCTATGGCCTTGCTGCAAAGTACTTCAGTTCAGTTCAGTTTCAATTTATTTACTTTCATACAAAACATACATGCTTATATACGTACACAAAAGGAGGTCCCAGAGCACTTGGCTGAAAGGTAACCTCCAGTCACAAATTGTGTTAAATATGAAATATTGAAATTCAACTCTGCCAACAACGTACAATAACCTAAAGGAATAAATGTATTACAGACTAAGGATAGTCCAATTTTAGCAATCATAAGTAAAACAAAAACACCGCTTAGAACATGTATTTTTTTAAAATACAGAGAGAACCCGAAAATTTTGTAGTACATGAACAAAGGAATGAATAAAGCAAGAAAAAATGATTACCTATGGCACAGTCAAGAATGCATGGAATGAACAGGTGTACATATATTACACATCTCAGAGTTTTAAAGTATTCAGAAGGAATTTGAATAATGTGTTTTTGAAACGAGCTATTGATGAGGACTGCTTCACGTTAAGAGGATGACGGTCCCAGGTCGATAGCGACGTTGAAGCAACCGGAGCGTTTTTCATAATTTGTATGAAGTAATGGCAAATCAAAATCATTGTTAGCTGCGAATCTTGTTTGATTGCTTTTGACTAGAATAGAACAGCCTTTGGGCATATGCTCCCTTGAGGAGGGTTCTTCTTATTGTAACTTACATAATGCATAAATTGTACTTAACAAAAAAGGCTGTCTAGTGAAAGGATTGTGTTATTATGAAGTAGGTCACACACAGCCTCTGAACTCTGAATGAGCTTAACGGCAGTATATATATATATATATATATATATATATATATATATATATATATATATATATATATTGTTACGCACAAGGAGGACCAGGCCGTATCCGGCTGAAGGGGGCCGTTTATTTTGGTTGCGAAGAGAAGCGCCGGAGCGGCCAACAGGTTGATGATCGCAGTGTCGTCGTCTTCTTTCTTCCTCCAGCTTCGGGCAGCCAGCATGTTCACCCATCTTCGTTTTCTTCCCAGGCATGCGCAACAAATACACACACACACACACACACACACACACACACATATATATATATATATATATATATATATATATATATATATATATATAAGCATGCAGAGAAGTCTTTAGGCATGTAAAAATATGGAGCAGAAGCATAGGATCCTCCCTGCATGGCATCGAAGCAAGTAACTTTCACACCATGTAAAAGTTTCAAAAGCACACATGACATAAGAAAACACTAAAACACTACTGAGACCCTATTTTAGCATTAAGAGCTTTCACGGTTTCAAGAAAGAGCGTGGCTGCGTAGTTTTTCGCGTGTTCTCTTACGGATGCCTATGTGCTTCACCGTTCACAAAAAGGAAGACTTGTGACGTGGAAGCACGGCGCCACTGTATTTTCAGTTGAGAATTTAGAGCCCGGCTCTCAGCTACCGCCATATGGCATCAAACCACGGGTGGATGAAAGTGTCATATAGTGAATCTTTTTACGAAAAACGATTTTTTTCTTTGGAAAGAAAGTGACAAAACAAATAACTTGATATATACTGAATTATTGAAGTTTCCCAGTTCTTTGCTGAACTTTCGTGATATAAATGAGTCGTGTGTGGTGGGAAACCTCAGAATATATTTTATCAACTTAATTTGACCTAAAGAAGTGTGCATTGGTCACACTAAAAAAAATCATTAGCTGCTAGGTACACAAAACTGAATGGTGGTACTTGTCCGTCTTTTTGAGCACGTCATTCTTGCAATTCGCGTTCAGTGAAATTGTGAGCTCACAGGTTAAGTGATATTAAATTACGTTTTATGTACTTAGAATACCAAACTGTAGGTCATGTTGCTGTAGTTAGAGCCATCACCTGCCTTATACTTTTTACAGGATAGCCGCGTCACTGCCACTTCAAAGTTGCGTTGCCGACCTCGTTCCATCCATCTGTTTCCTCTAAACACTAATTGCGCTCGGAATGTAAAGAAAAGTTGTTGAGGTACCGTACATCCTTCGACAATGCTCTCACACGCACAATGATCCAATTTTATGCATGACCCAGCTAAGATGACCCTTATTTTTTTTCTTCTAGGACACTCAACCCTTCCACACTCAAGCATTAAACACTTTTGTTGTATACTCAAGCGGAAACCTCCCCAACGCAGTTTTGGCTCCCCAAACTTTTCGTAAAGATGCTGAGTAAAACAAAAAGGGGATCCTATGCGCGAATAAGGCCAGTAAGTGCTTGACTGAAGAAAACTCGCCCCGTTCCACTTGGGAGCAGACTGTCTATCCTCACGAAAAGTTCAAAGCCTGCCTTGCGTGAATGAAGTATGTTGCCCAGCTACCTGAACCATGCCGTGGCATAGTGCGTGGTAATTAGGCCTTGACACGCAGTAGGTGTGCTCAAACAACTACAAAGGTTTGTCTAAGTGCACGGCGCTTCGGGAATAAGTAAATTTGCATGGCAACGTGAGCTAACTACGTGACGGGAGCATGCTGCACTAATGAGCAAAAGCGCATGCCAAGACAAAAAAGAAGAAGCGTACACATCTCAGATATTGCAAGGCCCGCAATGTCGTCGTGTGGAAACAGTTGCGCGCAAGTTGAGCGTCAACTGGTTTCTAAAGTTGTGATCCGAAAAGCGGTACTGAATTTTAATTCAAAATTTTTACAGAAATTGTGAAAGTAGTCTCTCAGTGTACTTCAATAACAGGTCGAACTATACTGAAGCTTTGAGCAGTCAATCGTATTTTCAGAGTTTTTTTGAGCGGGCACAAAGCCGGCACCTGTCGGAATAAGTGACGTCATGGCTCCCTTGTCGGGCAGCCGGCCGGCAACCTTTCAAATCGCATGCCATTTAATAACTGTACAGTACATAATCGAGTCGTGGTCCCTCTACAAAAGATTAATTCCCTTCCATTGTTGCACAGACCCTTTCAACTTGCCAAAGAATTATATAAAACTCTTCGGAAAGCTAAGTCCATCAGCACGAGATTGCGAACACGCTTGTCAGGAAGCTTAGTACCTCCACATGGTCTAACGTGCAGTGGTATCATTATATGAAAAGTAATGTTTATAGGTATGCAATGTGCGTCATTTTATCAGTGTCATTGAGGCAGAGCAGTAGCTATTACGGCTGATTTGAGGCTTCGTAGTCCATCACTATCTATATACCTATGTGCCTGGTGGTCGAGCTGTGCGCATTTTGTTTTTTTGCGATGAGCCACCGCGTCTGTGGAATTTCTCACCTGTTTCATAGCTCCCTGCAGACGACAGCTCTACTGCCACCTCCACACTACTACAATCTGCCTAAACGTTCAAGCACTCATGATCAGTTTACTTCATTGTGGTGAATAGATGAATAGTGCAACTTTATTTATTGTCCTCACAAAGCGGACTTAAGCAGGCTCAGCCTGATAGCCACATTGTGGGCTCTCTTAGCACAAAGTATTCAGAACCTAAGCTCGTGTACGTGCCCACCGACTTGATAATACCATTCTGTTTTTTTCTCCTCTCTTTTTAGACGCAGCTAAGTGAAGATACTATGTTCAGAACTAGCAAATGTGGTCATTTTTTTATTTGTTCACGTTTGACATGATGGCTGCACCCCACGTATTCACAGGCTACGCAGATTGTCATCTCTAATAAATGCATATGACGATGTATCGGACAGTGTGTCGCAACTGACAAGGCTGATATGCCATCTTTCAGCGCTGCAGTAGCTCAACCCTTCCTTCTGGATGACGAACACTTTAAAACTGAAAATCCACAGCGGCAAGGCAGGTGTCACACGTAGCATAAACTCTCGGGACTTTTCAGGCGTAGTGCAATTGCAAACGAGAACCTAAAAAATTCATTTAACAAAAAAGGGAGGTATGCAGCGACTGCCTCATAAGAGGACGTGCACCCACAACTAGTAGGTGGGGATCCCTAGTACGGGACACCATTGCCGTCGGCTACTGCCTGGGCTGGTCAAACCAGGGCTTTTTTAGCCAGATGGTTAGAGCAGCCAAGCAGGATCACCTCCCAATCCTCCGAGTAGGGTTGGGGTTGAGGGATACAGCAAGGTTGCAGTGGCAGGCCCACACCATGTGGTAGGTGTCCGAAGATTTCTCCCCACAGTGCGAGCAGCTGCCGGAAAAGGCAGCATCAAAACAGGAACCGCGACCCCCGTGGCTCTTGCGGTCGAGCGCGCGCGTGGACTGTCAGGACGCGCATGTGGGTATGTAGCTGCCACTGAGAGCTGCTATCGCACCAGTAGAAACCTATAATTCTTGACAAAAAGACGTTTCCCAAAAGTATACAGTCCGTATAATATCTGGATCACCAAGCGTCCTTTTCATTGGGGCTCTTAACACGTAGGTGAAGTGCAGTTGTTGCAGTTCTCGGGCGTGTTAATAAAATCTTTGGGGCAATGCGCCTGGTGATCGTACGTGTGTTACTTCTCTTGACCAGCTGTACTCTGTGAAACACGTGCGTTGCCAGAGATTTTGTCTTTAAGATGTGCCATTGAGAAGAAAAGGGTGTTTTGCTACATTTACAAGCGCACATAATAGGGAGCGTGTGTGAGTGTATAGCTTCACGCGAAAAAAAAAACTTCATTAACGGCCTTCGCCAAATGAGTATGGCAATTTCTAAGAATGTGAATGCGAAACCTTACATGGACTTTTTGTTGATCTGCTCTTGAAGTTTCTAATGTGCTGAAAGCTATGATGAACGTATCGCACATGCACGCTGATGTGCGCTCTTGCGCTTAGCTTCTATACAAGAGTTGGTGATGTTTTGCTCAGAACGTAATAAAAATTTTGTTAAATTTTCAATCAGGCTACCCAGGAACTTCTCATTGTCGATCAAAGCAACTTTTCTGAAGGTTTTAAAACATACACTCGCGTTTCGAGATTTTTCCCGTATTGTTTACATTCTACCGGTATGCGCAACCGGTACGGTGACACTGCCCTCCCTTACATTGAAGTGTGTATGCAGGATGGTGCCAAGAAATTTTTTCGAGGGATGTTTTTGTGGACAAGGGCTAACTTTGACTGCTGGTGGTCACAACGTGAGCACGTGTGAACCACGTGAAAAGTCAAAGCATGAAAAATTTTGAAGTGCGCCAGAATCTCCTCCGCTACCTCAACTAGTTACGGCACTGTGTGTCCATACTCTATTATCCCTTCCTCTTTATTACCTTCCAACGAGATGAGCAATCCAACCACAATATTTCTTTGCACACACACAAAAAAGTTCACCTCAAGTTTCACTGAGCTCAGGAAGTGAAAAGTCTACTGTTTAATGCATGTTCGCTTCGCACCCTACGACATCCAACCCTATTAGTCCACACCTCACTCACGACACGCATACCTTAAGTAACAGTTTTCCAACAACGTGACATGGGTCACTTCATTTAAAGAAGAAATGCACACGCCAACCGCTGCATCTTTTACGGGGGCATGGTATCTACACTGAAAAGCATCACCATATCTGATCTATCAAGTGTTGTGGTTGCATACCACTTCGTAGAAATGCGGTATGCTAAAGCATACCGCATGTGTTTTTTTGCATTTCTGGTTGTGCAACCCCTAATCTATACACGTGGATTTCTGAATAGCTGTATTTGGTCATATATTTCAGGATATCAACAAATTGAGCACAAGCGTATCAACTATGGGAGCGGCTGGCGCGAGCGCGCCGACCATAGAAGAAAAAAGTGGCCCGAATCTACATGTTACACTGTAAATGTCGTCGAAAGACTATAATCTTCCGTCTGGAGAGAGTGACCGACACGTTTATTTACTGTTCTGCGCAAGAAAATCGGTGAATGGTATTCTGAACGCGCTTTCTTAGAGGGCCTCGAGCGTGTAGCGGAAGCAAATGAGCGCATCTAGACACATTAGACACGAGCGCCATCTGGCAGTTATCTTCGACAACGAAGGCGTGCCCGACCACGGAGAAAGATGCGTGCCAGTCTCGAAGGTGATAAGGTGTAGAATGCGAAGCGACGGGCAGGTGCCACCACCGTGTCGTCGTAGCAAAGCGTTGAAATTCTTGAGCATCGCGTCACACTGTCAGCGCCACGCGATAAACGCTACAGTCCTTAGAGTTACCTGTGTGCCTCTTCTAGTATAAAAGCAGACATACAAAACATTGGCCTATTGTTATGGCGCCTCAGATATGCGCAATAATTGCTCTTTAATTGACAATCGCACAACTATGAACGCTAAACATTGAGCAATATTGGTGGGCGCTGCGGATGGGGTTGGCCGTTTTGTGCGGTTCGAGGCATCGTTAGGGCGGACAAACAGACAACTGTAGAGACAGACAGACCAAAATGTTTCTATCGAATGTCACCAAGAAAAACTATCGTCTTTAAAAAAGAGAGGGATGACGATCGGTTGTGCGCGGAGTGGCACGTGGCAACGGCTGGCAGCGGGCAGTTGCGACCAAGGCTTAAAATAATAAAAGGGTTCCTGGTCTGTCTCCGCGTCTTTCCGGCGGGGTTCTGGGCTGAGCAGCCTAGAAACCCCTTACACAACCTAAAGACCACGTAGGATTTCGCTTTCAAGTCATTCCTTTTTTTTACCACCAGCATTATTATTGCAAATGCCCGCGCACCAACAATACCATGAGGGTACCATACTTGATTTGATAATTGCGTTGAGCAATTTCTTGTCATTTATTTTCCACGTTCGATGTTTTGCGGTTCGACACAAAAGAAACAGATAAAAAATAGCTATAAGTTGACGACTAAAAGCTAACAAAAAGTCATACAGCATCTACAAGACAACCTGTCTTCGTCACACTAAAGCTCCTTGTTGAAACAAATCCATGATACGCAGTTTCCGCAAATTAAGCGGCTTTGTTCGTTAAGGATGCCCTTGTTTAGAACACGTCAACGATTCCTTCTCGCTTTAATGATGCATCGCTATCACAGCATCAGTCTGAGAAACTGTGGGTGCTCGCTCGCCAATATTGCGTAGTGGTGGCGGTAGCGTAGTGGCGAAGGTACTGGGCTCCTGACCCACTTGTCGCGGGATTGGATTCCGGCTGCGGCGGCTACATTTTCTATGAGGGCGAAAATGTTGTAGGCCCGTCTGCTCAAATTTGCGTGCATGTTAAAAGGCCGCAGGATAGGCGATCAATCAACCATTTAACTCGATATCATCGAATTGGAACAATCAAATATGCATGCTTCTGCACGGAGGTCGTCTCGCGTCACCGTGTTAGTTTCGTGTTTGTGCACTAACTGCTGAACATGTAGCTATGTGGATGCGTAAAGAAAAAGTGTTCAACGATTTAGCGTACTTGGTTTTCTAGTATGGAAGAGTAGAAAGCCGTCTCAGAAGGATTGTTACGAATAGATCGAAGTCGTACCAGATGACAACTGGTAACACACTCGTGTGTGGAACAAAATGTTCAATGATTCAGAGTACGGTGCACTCTTTTGAAGGAGTGCAATGCACTCTTCATACTCTGAATACAAATTCCTAATCGCGTACAAGAATGTGTGTGTTTATAAAAATTTGTTAACAATTAAGAGTAGTTGGTACTCTACTACGGGAGAGGAAAAGCCCGTCCCATGGGCCTGACATTTCATGAGGCCACGTCGACAAGAATGGCGCCGGGGTGGCGAACATAGTTCGCATGCACTACGGCAAAAAAGTGTATTGAGAATGTGCACGGAGATCGTGTGTTTCGGAAAAGGTGATAACGATTTAGGGTACTTGGTACTGTAACATGGACATCGTCTTTAAAAAAAGGTAACAGTTTAGAGTACAAGGTGCCCTACCATTGGAGAGCACGGCGTGACGAGCCTTCGCAGGGTGAAAACGGCTCAACGTGATAGCACTTTGCTGAGTGCCAGTTCACTTAGCGCGGCCACGCATAAAATCATAGCGGTGCAGACTCACACGAGCGTGTAGATCTTTCTATAATAGAGCCCATGGTGGCGCTAATGCGTTACAAGGAACGCCGTTACCAATAATGGATTACTTTTTTCGGTAACTTAGTATAGCACTAGTTATGATTTCGGAACTGTATTGGGTAACGTACTTACATTACCGTGTTTCTGTAGCGTGCAGTTTAATGTTACTAGTTCCTTTTTCTACTTCTGGGCAGTATTTTTGCAAAGCTCACCTCGACCAATTCTTTCAACGCAGCGTCGAACGACAGTTAGCCTGCCAGGCATGACCAAATGATGCACGGGCAGAATCGGCTTTGTTTGAAGAAAACAAGGGCAGAAATTTAAGGCACACAAACTCCTTGTAAATTCAGGGACAAAGTGACTTAGAGAGAGGACCACAATGCTCGGCCCTCAGGTCTATAATGCCTACGTAGAATCCGCAGCTAGTATACATGATTTGCGCTTTGAGGTACCTCATAATGTTTTTTTTTCACAATTACAATTGGTGGTCTATTGTAAATCTTTTTAATAGCGAAGCTCCTTAAGGCGTGGGCTGAGCGTTCTTTCGTGATCGTATGTAGCCACCTTTGTTAGTTCTTGGACCGCCCGTACTGCGTGGTACTTTTACATATAGCGAAATGCATATACGCTGAAAAATACGAGTGGTACGATACTATAGGACGTTACCTTAGTATGAAAAATATTACAAATCGCAGAATATCCATGAAGTGAATTATTATCAGTGGGGCGAAGCGTTCGTAGTTCTTTCCGTGCTTCCGGCCGTCCGTTCGTTCTTGCTTAGGTCCACCCGTCCACGCATTCGTCCGTCCGACCGTCCGTCTCCATCCATTCGTACTTCTCTCTATTCGTGCATCAGTCCATGCGTTCATCTCTCAGTCCGTCTCTGCGTTAGTCCATGCGTAGAACCGTCCGTTCGTCTGTGCGTCCATCCGTTGACCCATAGGTCCATCCGTGCGTCCGTTCATTCCTGCATCCATTCATCAGTCCAACCGTCAGTCCTCTCGTGCGTTCATTCGTGCGTCCGTCCGTCCATACGTTTTTGCGCTCTTCCTCCGTGCATCAAACAAAAAGACAAACAGACAAAAGATGGACGCGGCCAGCAATGATTCGTGGTTTGTCGATAAAAAATATGATACGGGCAAGGCGGCGGCCGGTAGGACTCAAAGACGAAAGAAACACCGATGTGCGAACACGCGAGAATATAGGAATAATGTCACACGAAGACGTTGATTGATTGATTTGTAGGGTTTAACGTCCCAAAACCGCTATTTGATTATGAGAGACGCCGTAGTGGAGGGCTCCTGAAATTTTGACCACCTTGGGTTCTTTAACGTGCACCCAAATCTGAGTACACGGGCCTACAACATTTCCGCCTCCATCGGAAATGCAGCCGCCACAGCCGGGATTTGATCCCGCGACCTGCGGGTCAGCAGCCGAGTACCTTAGCCACTAGACCACCGTGGCGGGGACACGAAGACGTTGGTGATCGCGTGTTCGTCGGCGGTGCCCCACGATAGGGGGCACGGTGTAGTAAAATTAAGGTTGTTCTGGCGCACGTGCACATTCAGATGTTCGGCGGAAGGACAAGGCGGCAGTGCGCAATGCGCGCAAGACGGTGGCGGCTCGCGCTCGAACACGGAATCCTGATGTGCAAGCGCGAGGCAGAAGCGTGCCGTGAAGCTGCGCAGCGGCGCCGACAAGATCCCGGCGTACGTGAACGGGAAACCGAAGCGGCGTGGCAGCGGCGTGCGGACCCAGCTTCGCTCCACTCTCCATCATTCACCTCGTAAACATGCTGTCTTTAAAAGACGATCCGCTTTCTTGGGGACTTTCGACGGAAAAATTTTGGTCTGTCTGTCTGTCTGTCTGTCTGTCTGTCTGTCTGTCTGTCTGTCTGTCTGTCTGTCTGTCTGTCTGTCTGTCTGTCTGTCTGTCTGTTTGTCTGTCTGTACGTTTGTCTGTTTGACCGCCGTTAACAATACCTGAAACGGCACCAAACGGCCAACCCCATCCGCAGCATTCACCAATATTGCTTAAGATTTAGCGTTCATAGTTGTGCGATTGTCACATAAAAGGTAAATATTGCGCATATCTGAGGCGCCATAACAACACGTCTATGTTTTGTAGTCTCCCTTTATACTAGAAGAGGCACGCACAAGTAACTCTAAGGACTGTAGCGTTTATCGCGCTGCGCTGACAGAGCAGCGCGATGCTAAAAAAGGTGTTTCCAGCGCGTTGCTACGATGACATGGCGGTGGCACCTGCCCATCGCTTTGCGTTCTACGCCTTCTCACCACCGAGAATGGGGCGCATCGTTCTCCACGGGTGCGCACGCCTTTGTTTTCGAAGATAATTGGGCGCTCGTGTCTAATGTATCTGGATGCGCTCGTTCGCCTCCGCTACACGCTCGAGGAACTCTAACGCAACGCCTTCAGAATACCAGCAACCGATTTTCTTGCGCAGAACATCAAATAAACGTTGTGTTCATTCTCTCCAGGCGCATTGTCTTTCCACGACATTTGCAGTGTAACATGCAGATTCGGGCCAATTTTTTAGTGTACATACCATGCGCCCGGAAAAATTGCAGGGGTTGGCCTGTGCAATTGTGCTTTAAATGAAGTAGCCCATGCCACGTTGTTAGAAAAATGTTACTAAAAATGTGCCTGCCGTGATTAAGGTGTGGACTAATAGGGCTAAAAGTCGTATCGTACGAAGCAAACATGCATTACACAGTAGACTTAACACTGCCTGAGCTCAGTGAAACTTTAGTTTAACGCTCTTATGTGTGTACAAAGAAAGCACGACAATAATAAGGCCATGTCCATCATGTCAGAAATTGAGGTGGCATACGACGTCCTCTTGAAACAAAAAGGGACGAACGGAGGTATTTGTTTGGAAAGCCTCTGTGCGGCTGGTGATGTCAAGCAGCAGTGGATTTTTTTTTCTGTTGTCCCCCAATGTGAACGAAGTCGGACACTGAGAAGATTAGTGCACTGTGATCATGTCGGAGTCATACTGACGCCCTACTGACGCAGTCATATTCCAAGTAGATCATCTCAGACGCCTCAAATATTAACTGAAGATTGTGCCTGGCGACCACGTTACTTTCACGGAAATTCGGCTGGCATCCGTCATCTCGATCATGCAAGCCTAGGTGGCCTTTCACCAAATTATGCACATTGCTGTAATGCTCTCGCAGTCTTTCTTTTAGGCACCTGCCCCTATGGCCTAAGTATTGCTTTCACGTGTGAGTGGAATTATGTATACCACTTTTTCAACCCACTGCACAAAAATTTGTTTCTGTGGTTAGTTGTGCACACACTTGTTTCCTTCACATTTTACTTTCTTACTTTGCAAAGAGACGACAACTTGCGGGGTGCCGTTAAAACCGCTTTCTATTCGACACGGCCCCATATCTTTTTTATACGATAGGAAACGTCGTGAAAGTGCGGTATCGCCATGGTACTACAAAAGTTCCCATTTTATTCTGGGATTTTTGCTGTTCTGGCTCCTCCAGTGATTTATTGACTGATTGCAATAGAGAGTTAGCCACTGAACTAGTGATGTAATCAGGATACACAGCCTGCCGAAGGAGACTAAGTTGGACTTGAAAGCTTTCTCGTACCAGATGAAGGCAAGGCTTCTGCAAAGCATTCTTCAGGTACGTGCTTACAACACCTCTTTTCACAAGTTTTGAGTGACTGGAAAACAAGAAGAGCAAAGATTTACTGGCACATAGCTCGTATTTCGAGCCCGTATGACTACCCTGAAAGCTTAGCCACAAGTCCAAAACCTGATGGTTATCTGTTTTGCAAACTCCTGGGTCAGCGTCAAGGGTCTCAGTCCTGCCTGAAAGGTTTCCAGTACATGAGCCATCTCGTTCAGATCCGATGTCACCACTAGGATATCATCGACGTAAGGGAACACTCTCTCCGCGTCATATCCAAACAGCCAAAGAGCGCTCTGTCATACTTTGTTAACAGGAAGTCACTCAGCACCAGCGCGATGCAGGAACGTATTCACACACCCTTGTTCTGTATGTACACCTTGTTTTCCCGCATTGTGAATGCCGATCGTAAATAAAATGAAAGAAGCGCAAGGAAACTTTCTACAATCACTAGCTCATGCCCAGTGCATGATTAAGCACCATACATATCTATACGTTACACGACACAAGCTAGTATCGCTTCAAGGGGCAGTGAATCAAAAAGAACCTTTATATCGATCGACAAAAAAAAAGTGACCAGTAGAGTCTTGCTGGACGACCGTCACGTCAAGTGGTCACCTCATATCTTTTGAACTAAAAGTGCCAACTTTTCGTTTCTTACGAGAAAATTAATTTCTGCAAAAGATTTCGCGTTTTTTTTTTCAATAAAACTCTACTTCCCCCCAAAAATAGTGTTTCGTTTGTGAAAGAGTTAACTACGTAGGCACATATGCTGCTGTAAAAGCATGTAAGCAGTGATTCTCTCCTTCGAAAAATTTCAGTGGCTGCCTCCTAACTCAACTTGCAGAAGACATCCTAATAAAATCCCTGATGGCTTTGTTATGAGTGTTAGTCTCTTTTTTTTTCTAAAACTGGTTGAGCGTGCTACATTAGCTAGCGCCTCACTCGATATTGACGCATGGCTTCATGTGAGCAGCTGAAGCTATGGTCGACACTCAACAGAGCGAAAGTTTCGCCGCAGGGTCTTGATCTAATCTCACCTCACAAGGACGATTCATGAGGGCACCTCTGGGCATGTTTCAACAATAAACCCACGGATACCAAGATTGTTACACTGTGAAGAGATTTATTAGTTGTTGAACGACGTTATGGTTGTCAACGTTGAAGCAGCGTGAAGGTGGGGAGGCTGGGAGTGGCCCAGAGGCACAGCAGCGATTCGAAACACGAGCTGAATCAGTCGGGTGTTGGCGTTGCTGTTATAATGATGCGCATCTTCTTCTTCTTCAGAGTGTTCTATTTTCACCGCACTCTCCAAACCTGTACGCTCTTCATAGGTGAATTGGCTACACCCCGGTGGTCTAGTGGCTCAGTTACTCAGCTGCTGACCTGCAGGTCCCGGGATTGAATCCCTGCTTCAGCGGCTGCATTTTCGATGGAGGCAAAAATGCTGTAAGACTGTGTGCTCAGATTTGGTTACGCTTTCAAGAACCCCAGGTGGTCGAAATTTCCGGAGCCCTTCACTACGGCGTCTCTCATAATGATATGGCGGTTTTGGTACGTTGAACGTTATGTATCAATCAAAATATTTATGGCTGAATTGATTGCACTTTTCTGTCGTTGTTCTGAGAGCACTTCAATAGAAAGCACTCTTCGAAGCGAGCCATTTCCAGAAAGAATCGTTGGTCATTCCCTGCGGACATTTGTGAGATGTGAAGAGAGGCGAGCCGGTGCCGAGTTAAATCAATCCCCATGCACCGACGCGTGTTTCTAGACGGATTTTTAGGTACACCCACCTAGAAAAGAAACGTATAAATTTTTCAGAACATTTCAGACGGTTGGCAATATGACAGGGACCTTTGGTGTAGAATAACCCTCATTTCTCTCCCTTTTCTTTATTCCTCGTTGGCCATTGATCTCTCCTAAATATATCTTTCCTCTACACCCGTAATGGGAGCTTCATCCACATCCTTTACATTGCAACGTCTCAGTTGCTGCAGGCAGCAACGTTAATATGTGTTCATATCTAGGCAACAAATAAAATAATTGTGACAACGTGAACTGATGAGTCAATTCGATAAAAAATCAGATGACCATATTAAAGATGGGTCATGGCCGAAAACGCCCATGATCTTGAGTGTATCAGTTGGAAAGCGTCCGCAGTGCTGGGACAGCCGTTATGGTGAACAGCTGGATGTTGGCCCGTAGGTAGCTGGTTTAATATCGTCCGCAGCAGGTGCATTTCGATGGAAGTAGGAAGAAAGCTAGAGGATGGTGAACGGCGCCATGTCTGCGGGTGTTCTAGAACACCAGGTAATGGGAGTTTCTGGAGCGCTTTATTGGGGCAGCTCTGATGAATATATTGCGGTTTCGAGGTGTTAAACCCTAAGTAATGTTTTCTTATTGGACAGGTATTTATTCAAATGAATACGTTAAATACCACTGCACCTTTTTGAGCTGCCTTTACGCATGTTTGACGGAGTTTTGATGTACAAGGGCCACATCGATGTTATTGAATATTAAAACTTGGTTTTACAAGAATGCTTATAATGAAGTAAGTTTTTTTTGTGTTTGTATTCAGTCCTGTCCCATTAACCATTCATCAACAAAAAAAGGAATATTAAGTGAATTACAATAAATTTATATCCGTGCCTTTTTTTCATATCCGTTTTCTTATTATTTCTTGCCTGACCGTACTGCAGTATACAACAAGGAAATACCAAGAGAAATAAAGGCTAAATATTACAGAGCAATTCGATAAGACGCCGCTATCGAAAATCGTAATCGGCCTACCTCTGGGTAGAGTCAGCGCTGCACGCTAAGCTCATTTCATAATGCTGATAAGATATCGCGTCATGTTTTTGTAGTAAACATTGGCGCGTCTTTAAACCAAGACGCGAGGAAACGATAACATTTGCTTTGAATTGAAACTAAACAAAATGTTATGCGTGCTTTTTTGCACAAATAGTAGCATTTCCTAAATCATTATAATATTATCCCTGCTGTGTACGAGGTTTCTCAAATGGTTTTCTTAGATCACACGTTGGTTCTAGAACACGCATTGTCTCGGGTTGCTTTGACTTATGTCAAAAAAGTACTTTGCGAATTGCACAATGGAAGAGAAGAAAGCTGACATCTAAATAATGCGAAGCATCGCCTTTTTTTTGATCTCTAGTGCTCATGGGCAGAGCAATTACGCGTGCCAATCATGAACATTTATATAAAACAAACCCCGCCATCTTGTCGGAGCGATATACAATTGCTTAAGATAACAATGCTTTTAGTGCTAAAAATAATTCTACAGCCTTATTGATTCTAAAAGGTAACAAAAATTGCTGCAATATAAATTAGTGAATACAGAATAGCTGCCCTCCATGAATCGGAAGCACAATGTTAAAATGAATCGTTATGATGTTGTCCCAGCTATGTTAGCGCCTTTGAACTTCACGTGGCTGATCTCTCATTGACCTTCGATTGTTCACCTTGGCTAAGCGGCTGCACTCTTCTGAAATGGCGTTCATGGTTGAGTAATTCTTACATATCAAGAGATTGCAGGCATCGTCGGCAATCCCTTTAAGAATACTTCCAAATTTGTTGGCCTCCGGCCACCTGGCAATGCATTTCCGACACAATGATATCATATCTTCGATGTACAAGATGTAGAATTTCATGGACGTTTGAGCTCGAGACGCGAGCATTTTGTTTGCGGCCATCTTTCTTCCAACGGGCTTCCCAAACAAGTACAACATTTTCTGTCTGCACGTAGCCCATCTCCCAAGTTCTGCTTCATGGTTTTCATACCACATATTTGGGGTTCCCTGAAGGTGGAACAACAGGCTGGGCAGCATAACAGTTAGGACCCCTTCGGTATAGAGTACTCACACGTTCGTACTCTTCCAGCCAATCCTCATTGTCATCTTCATCTGGATCACCACAATCACTAAACGTGCCAGAATACCGCAGGGGTAATTGTAGTCGTAGGAGCAGATGCAGTTGCCGCATCATCTTTAGCCTAAGGAACACCGGGAACAGATGCAGACGCCGTATTTCCCATCATTGTTGCAGAGTGACCCCTCAAACGACGGCCGCTGCGAAGTGTGCTGTTGCGAGCCGCTGTACCCGCACCCAGCACGTCCACCGAATGTGACGGAGGAGAGATGCAGATTTAGTCATACAGCGTATTGTCGGCCAGACGATATGGCCGATGAGTACCAGGTGCAAGCGCTCCACGTTTTCTTGTCGTCTTCATCAGCGGCAACCACCACCCTGGTCATGTCTGTGTCGTACCGAAGCAATATGATTAGAAACTGCATGAAATGAGCTTTTAAACTAGGTATCCACGGTACCCAGCGGTTCCATCAAGGGATTAGACGTTGCACCTTAGGGCGTAACGAGCAAGAAGAAAGAATACAACCCAGTCCCGTTTCACCCATTTAGAAACTGATTTAGCGGAATTTCTATATCAACAAAAGATGTCAGCTATATTGAAGAAAATAGAACAGGCTAAAGTGGGCAGAGGTAATACGAGAAGCGTTATCACTTATATTGCCCCCTTTCATGTTTTTGATTGCCTACATACTCACGAAAATGGTTAGGATTTAAGTTAATTCTGGAAAACCCATTGTGGTTCTGGAGAGTTCAAGAACGCATTTTCCAGGACGGCAGCTCATTCATTGAGGCCGTGCCTTGAGAAAACACTGTACTCGTGCACAACTCTTTGGCAATGGAAGAAAAGCTACGTGAGCGTAGATCATGCACGTGTGCTTCTATGCGAAGTAACTCTGTGGGGGAAGCACCTGCACGTGTACTTTATTGCATGGAGCTCCTGCTTGTGTAGATTCACGCGAAGTACTTTTGTGGGGAGAGCTCCTGCGCGTGCACTTCAACGTGAAGTAACTCTAAGGGCGGAACTTGTGCGTGGGTACTCCGCGAAGTAACTTTATCGATGGAGGTCGTGCACGTGTATGTCTACGCGAAGTAACTCAAAGGGTGGAGCGTCGGCACGTCTACTTCTACACGTCCCGTAACTCTAAGAGGAAAGTAATGGCTATTCGCCATCAGCATTTCCTACCGATGCAGAGGCCACCTAGCATTTGAAGTGCACGTAAGCAGCAGGATTTTCTCGGGTGCGCAAAAAGAGTGAGTGGCAATGCATACATTTAAATAATTTCGAAAATCTATGTGACGTTTACTGTACAATGTATCAAAAAGCTACACGTATAAAATAAAGACCTTGTATTTACACCCCACGTAGAAAATACAAACGCACTTCTCATACTACAGAGGCGTTAGGAGAGGCGTGACTTGTTTCTGTAGCCTTCCTTTCGTTGTCAATAAAACTTGACCACGAGCATAACTGTTGACTTCTGAAGTACCACTTCATAGTTAGCCTATATGCGTTCTTATTGAACGTCGCGCCATCACTTCAACTGTTTTTTAACGCTGCTGTGAAATCTGGTCTTTTGTAAAGGAACACTTTTTATCGAGGTATTGGTTTCTTCCGGAAAAGTGGACTTCGTTTATGATTTCGTGTGTCTTTTAACACAACAGTGTTTTATGCCGGGCTGCACCAACGTATTTCCGCCATGGATATGACGTTCTTAATTGTACAGAATTGGCAGAAAAGATTTGCCCATTGAAAGATGCTTGTGTTAGCACACCTTCTGTCGCGCTCACCGATAAGGAAAAGTTATTCCTTTGCTTGTCAGTGTGATGTACTTATGCATTGTCATTGTGTTTCGCGCATGACTAGTGTGACTGGTAACTGTATAAAAGTGAATACCTTCACAAGAAATAAATTGTTGGCAGTTCAGCGCTCTGTCTCATCTCTTCTCCTGTCCCCTCCTGCCCTGTCCTTTGCGCTGGTAAGCACCCTTTATGATGTTATACCAACACGCCCAATCCCACTGTCTCTTAATTGTACGCTAACCGATCGCAAAGAAAAAAAAATGGCCCCGTATCTGCATGTCACACTCCAAATGTCGTCGAAAGACGGTAGTCTTGTGTCTGGGGAGAGGGTGAACAAAACGTTTATTTGATGTTCTGCGCAAGAAAAGTGGTGCCTGGTATACTAAAGGCATTGCCATAGAGTGCCTCGAACGTCCAGCTGAGGCGAATGAGCGCATCAAGTCACGTCACACGTGAGACATTAGCACTGTCTGGCAGTTATCTTGAAAAACGAAGCACGCGCGCGCAACGTGCGCGCCTGTCTCGGAGGTGATAAGGTGTAGAACGCAAGGCGACGGGTAGGTGCCACCACCGTGCCGTCTCAGCAAAGCGTTGGAAGCACTTCCCTTTTCGTGCAAGCGCTGCATGGTCAGCGCAGCGTGATAAATGCTACGGTCCTTAGAATTGATTATGTATGCCTTGTCTAATAAAAGTTACACATACAAAATGTTAACGTCATGTTATGGTGACATACATATGCGCAATAATCGCTTTATAATTTACAATCACACAAGCATGAACGCTGAACCTTGAGCAATATTGGTGGGCGCTGCGGACAGGGTCGGCCGTTTGGAATATCTTTAGGCCACTTAGGCGCCGTTTGGGTACCGTTAACGGCGGACAAACAAACAAATGTACTGACACACAGACAGATAGAAAGACAAAAATTTTTGCATTGAAGCTTCCCAAGAAACACTAACGTCTTTAAAAAACGAGAAGGAAAACATCCGCAGCGGGGCGTCGAACCGGCAATCTCGCGCTCCTCGTCGCCTAACGCTAACCACTAGGACCCAAAGCGTCCCTTCTTCCACGCGTTGACGACGAAGCTTTCATGTATGTAGCCCCAGCAATCCTCATACCTCGGCAACTACAGTGCGTTTTCATCTTCAGTAACGAGATGCCACGACAGGCGCACTTTGGGCGTGCACGCTCTGGAAGTGGTTTTGCCGCCTTAGCCCGCGCTGCCTCCACATGGCGTGGTTTAAGTGCGTGTAGATGTTCTGCAGCGTAGTCGCTCACTCGCGCATGCGGCCATCTCTAGATTCAGATACTTTCTGTCTCTTGTGCGTGTACCGCAAGCTTGCTTATAAAGTTACAGCAGGTAAAGCGAGCACAAACGTCATTTCTCTCGCTGCCGCTTCCGCGTTAACAAAAGCAGCCCGCTGCTCGCACACAAAGAAGTGAGAAATGTGACAGCTATTTACGCTGCCCTGTGTATCCATGTGCATTCTTCTCAACGTTTCTGTTTCTCGTTTGAGCCGCGTAATTTAAGTGTCGAGCTATGACAGTTCTTTGTCCGTGATCATCATGTGTATGCTCTATTCGATGTGTTTTCTGCTTGAGATGGGCACTGCGAGTTTCGAGCTACTTGCCGTTCTTCGCTTGCCATTGCAATTTGTTTGTACAACATTCATTCTTTCACCATTGCGCGAAAACAATGTACAATGAACGCTGACCTACCTCAGACCATTTGACTTTCATGTTACACCGATTTTTTTTCAAAGTGATCTGCCAAGTTTTGTTCTTTTTTGTATATTCATCGCTTTTGTATTCCTGTATTGCTCAGGACAGACATTCACCAAATGGTAATTTATGGCGTACATATCGCGTAAGTGTTTTTTTTCTTGCGTCACAACTGTGCGTCGCTGAAGATATTTGTCACTTTACTCATGGCGACGACTACAAATGGCGCTTTGTTAAGATGCCTGGTCAGGAAGGAAGGAAGGAAAATAGAGGGAAAAAAAGGCAAGGAGGTTAACCAGCCTATAGGCAGCCGGTTTGCTACCCTGCGCATGGGGGAGGGATGGGGGAGATGAAAGAGAGCAGAGAGGGAAGATAGAAACAGCACATTTGGCAGCACATGCGCGCACACTCAGTCATAGTCCAGTCTTGTCTTTCGCGGTGTGTGACATTGCTGTTACAGTCGCTTGTTCAAGTCGGTGTCGCGTAGGAATTTCAACAGAGCTTTCGTCGCCTTCTGTTGCAGTGTCTTCTCTCGGGCACTCCACAGAATAGTGTCCACAGACATTTGGCTGTTGTCGATGCGCGCAAAAGCAGACGCCAGTGACTGTCTCTGGATTTCATACAATGGACAGTCACACAGGATGTGGTGTAGCGTCTCTTCGCAATGACAGGCATCGCAGAGAGCGTTGTCAGTCTTGATAAATGTAGCAGGGGGCTGAAATTTAATCATTCAGGAGCACCTATGCACAAGAATATTGATTGGTAGTTAAAGAAGTTTTGATAGGGGCACGATTCTATCAGAATAGCATTACTCATGATGCAATAATTTCTCGCGTAGACCTTTATACTGTCAATTTTTCATTGAAATTTAGTAAAACTAACAACTGCTTAGAAGCGCCGAACTGAGGCGCGCTTAGCTACAACTTGAATTGATAATTTTTTGAAGTGTGTTGCTAGTAATTATCGTCAACGATTGGCCCAATACCAACCGATGAAAAAACGGTAAGACAAGTTTTTGTTTTTATTTCAAATGCAAATTATAATAACTAATGCATTTTGAACGTACTCATAACAGGCGCGAAAAATTCGGCAAGTCCTACGTACCTGGTAATCAACCTTATGCGAAGCCTGCGCAGAGAAAGAAAGTGACCGAGTTGCAATTTTTTTTATTGAGCGACACGTCACGAATTGATGCTAATTATATGTACAAATTTTGCACACAGAGACATATGTTGAAGAGTTGCAGATATTTATATAAGCAGTTGTTTGCACTTGCGCAATGATGCCAAATGGAACATGCGTATCAGCGACACCAGAAGCTGATGAAGCGCTGATGCTCGCGAGGATGCCAGCCCTGGACACTGCTGCATAAATCAACTTCAGCGCATGACAAATAACCACAATTGACGTTAACCCGATGTGACGGTCGCATCACAGGAGTACATATGTAATGTTTATCGAATTGGGTAGGCATTTCACGCATTTCACGTCACGTTTCGCGAAGATTGGTGTCTATATGAATTGTAGTTCGGAGACCTGGCATAGCTCTGTGGTAAAATCTTTTATTGCTACGTAGAATGCTTGCGTTTGGTTCTAGCTGGGAACCTGGCATTTATTCTTTGCGTTCGTCGGATCAACGCTACCGCTGTCGGGTTTTTCTTAACGCTCACTTGTCGAAATTGCCCATGTGTGTTCTTTTCGTTTCTAGGTAGATACTAAGTGTCAATCACCTGTGGCACATACCCGTTTACCAGTGGCACCCCGCCTATGGGTATGTGCCACTGTCTGGCGAGACGTTTTTGACGACGTACGGGACGGGACTATCACCTTCTTCATGTCTTGATCAGTGCGTCATATTCGTCAAACCATCTTACCCTCCCATGCAAATTTTGGTTCGCATGAAGTTAAGAAGGTGACAACCACAGAAGCCAAAGGGAAGCGGATAGATAGACAGATAGATAGATAGATAGATAGATAGATAGATAGATAGATAGATAGATAGATAGATAGATAGATAGATAGATAGATAGATAGATAGGCTCAAAGTCGCCAAAGTTCGTTAAGAAATGATTCGCATTTTAAAAAATCACGTGGTAAAAATAACAAAAACGTGGCACGTCCGTATTTGTCCAGTTTATTGGATATCATAGCAGGAGGAAGGCTTCGAGTCATCATGCCAGAAAAATGAGTCAGGTCCGTATTTCTTGAGTTTGTTGGATGTTATTGCTAGGAGAAAGCTTCGAGTCTTCATGCCAGTGACAATATTTACTCGTCATCGGCTGCAGTAAATCATGCAAAGTTATTAAACGAAGTGCGCCAATGTAACTATTTTACACTCATGTCCTTTCAGGATTAAAATAAAGCTCATAATTCTAGCCCAAGCTGTGTTACTCGCAATCTGATTTTTATATCGTGGCCACAAAGCTGTACAGCAGTCTACAACTGTACACAGTTACTCTCAGCACAGTACAAAAGCCCTCACATGTGCGTGCTTATTGTACTGCTGGTTTAGGAGTGTCGCAGCAGAAGTACAGAGACGCGTGAAGAGGTCGCACCTGATGTCATCTTTGATGATGTTTTCTGGGACTGTTTAAACTTGCAGCCACTCGCAGCCCATTTACCAGACGCAAGCACCTCTCATAAATGAACGTATGTAAAAACGGAAAAATCACTCGACAATCTTATAACGCTGCACCAAGTAACCGACTTGGATTGGACTGGATAAACTTTTATTTGGTCCTCCAAAACACAGATCACTGTGTTGCGGGCAGCTCCCACGTGGGGACTGAGATGCCAAGCTCCTCAGCCGCCTTGCGGGCTTGGTGGACAGCCCAGAGCTGATCTGCCAAGGATGAGCTGCGGATTGCCGCCTCCCATCTGGCAGAGGTGATGTTCGATATATGAGCGAATTTGGTGCACTGCCAGAGCATGTGTTCTAATGAAGCTATTTCTACAAAATGTGGACAAAGAATACTTGGGTATAGGTCAGGGTACATGATGTGTAACATTTTCAAAGTAGGGTACATCCGCGTTTGCAAAAGCCTTAATGTAAGTGCTTGGGGCCGGGTTCGATTTTTGTGAGGTGGAGGGAAAATCCTTCTAGACAGGTAGAAATGTTTAGGGAGCTCGTTATATGTTGTAAGAATTTCACGGTTATCCCCTTCACCGGTAGAACGCATCCCCGGGGAGGCACGGTTGGAGAGTTCTCGCGCCGCCTCGTGTGCTGCTTCATTGAGATTGGGAGGGGAATCGTTAATTTGTCCAAGGTGCGCTGGAAACCAACTCAGAAGATGATGTGTTATGTTCTTGCCTTGCAGTATTCTCAGCGTTTGTTCAGAGACCATCCTCTTGGCGAACGCCCGTAGTGCTGCCATGGAATCACTGTAGACGACTTCAATGTTATCCATCTTGAGTGCTAAGGCGATGGCCACCTGTTCCGCAATGATTGGGTCATTCGTCTTAAGTAACCGACTTGGCCTCTGTGGAAAATGCACTAGATGAAAAGCCACTCTAGCAAAGAGATCTATAAACGTGCCATTGAGCTAGAGTAGTTGAAGTAGTTTCCTTTATACAAATAATATTACATATCTTCCTAAACAGAGTAAAACCAATGAATTCTGTCATTTGAGGTACTTCATTGAGAGACGCGTAGAGAAACTGTGATGCACACAGCTGTACTCGGTTCAGCTGGCTATGCTACATGTGGCTTTGCCTGAGCTGGCGAAGTGATGATGATGACATCATATGGACGACTCGGCTCCCTTCAAGCTGCCGGCACTTAAAAGTGCCAAACCAGGATGTTTCTCGATGGTTCCATGATGTCTCAAACTACAAACTCCAGAGCACAGTGTCAAGCGTATGACGACTTTGTCTCTAAAACTTCAATTAAAAGATACAAGAAGCATGTTTTAGAAAATTACGAAGAAATCCGAAAATTTCAGTGGCTCGTACTGATTGCTGGATAAGAAGAACAATTTAGACACCAACTCTGAGAATGTGCAGGGCCTTTTTGATACGGCATATGATAGAAGCGCCCCGCCGCCGTAGCTCGTTTAGCTCTGCGCGTCCTTCAGGGCGGTGTGCGCCTCAGCTGCTTTCCATAAATGCGCATTTTTGGCACGGCTTCCAGCTCTCCCATAGCCAAGTACCAAGTACTCTACATCGTTGAACACTTTTTCCAAACACACTTCGCTGATGGGAAGTAGGAGTCACACGTATCTGCTCTTCCTTAGTAGAGTATGTAGTATTCTAATTTGGTAAACACCTCTTCTAAACACATTGTATTCGGCGTTCGCCTTTACAATGGAATGGACAAAAATTTATTCAAAACCTGCAGATTAGCGGCTGGGCATCGGACGCCTGGGTGATCACAGTAATGCCTAGTTCACACTGAAACATCCGCTTTCTACAGCGACCGAAATTCCCCTGCCACCGAAACGCAGCGTCGTTCGCACTGGACGCGCCCCGCACCGCCGAATATGTCATCTACTACGGGGCGAACGCGGGATGGATGCGCTGTCACCCGGTTGTTCTCGCGGCTTGCAAACGCCACTACGCTATCAGGTGGTGTATACTTCGACGATTCTCGTACGCAAGAAGCAAGAAAATACAGTACTGCTTAATATGCTGGCAAGTGGATGTCTTCTAATGCACGAAGAGCAGAAAAACCACCGACGCCAGCGGCGTTGGTGGGTTTGTTTTGCTCTGCAAGACCGCAACAAGCTCGGTCACGCCAACAGCAAGCTCGGTCACCCCTTTCACGTAATACGGACGCGGAGTAGGCACAGAGTAGGTTTTACTCCCGCTGGTTTCAACATTCAGTTACGTGCACTGCGGCATAACAAGTGAGTAGTGCTTGGCCGCCATTTTTCAAAATTCCTTGACTAGCGCTCCTATTGGTCCGCGGTGACCGATTCGGCGGCAGACGCCGCAAAAATCGGTCCGAGAGCGATCGGCGCGGAGAGGGCCCTTTCGGCGAATTTTGCCGCCACCGTACCGGATTCGGAGCACTTTCGGCGGCCGTAATGCTCAGTGTGAACGCGGCCTAAGTGTACTCCTAATCGTTAACTACTTTTAAAAGCGAAGCATTTCTTATCGAACTTCGGCGACTTCGAGCGTATCTACATATCTATCTAGCCGCCTACGACTTTTAGCACTCCTGGCCGTTTCGATTGTGCTATCGATACCCAATTTGGCATGGCATAACATGACTGTATGAAGAACATATTCGACTATGCATAACATGAAAATTATGGTATCTCATGAATGCCATGATTTACATTTCATGCTCCTGCAACTCTTGCGGTGGTTTCGTTCACATGTTGCAAAACTGGTAAGGTATGACATGATTGCATGGCGAACACAAGCGACAGACCCTAACATGATAATCATGACATGCGTGTCATGTAACAATGTGAATACGTTCCACGCTCACGATGCGCTCGCGGTCGTTTCGTTAGCGTCACATATACCAAATTAGGTATTACGGTGCGTAAATGGATAACGAAGGTATGTGACTGGTGCAAACATGACAATCATGAGATTCTTGTCATGTAATAACACGACTACATGCCACAGTCAAGACACCAATACATTTCGGCGTGACGCTGTCCGCGTGCTCACCGGCGTTCATTTCGTCGCGTCACGCCGGCGTTACCATGGCTGGCGCCAGTCCTGTCATATACTCGCAGGCGTGCGCCGCGCTGCGTTGCTTTGACGCATGCGCGTTTCAGCGCATCTGGCATCCCTCTGTCACGAAAAGAGGGAGACGCAGTGTAGTCTGGGTAACCCATCGGCGCGAAATGCAGCTTGTCGTATTTCGCGCCTGTTGCCGTCGGGCCGTGCTGACGGACGCTGGTCGCGCCTGGCGTCAGACTTTAAGTGCTCGCGCTTTGCAAACGTATAGCGTCGCTGTGCGCAGCGTGCGTGCGCGTTAACGCTACAATGAAGTATATTGGGCTCTTCATGATGCGCTCATGGCCGTTTTGCTAGCTCCACATATACAAAATTTAGTGTTACGTGACATCAATGGATGACGGAGTCTATGACTGGTGCGAGCATGATGATCCTGACACGTGCGTCTTGTAGAAACATGACAACATACCAAGCTCATAGCGTGCTCGAGGCCGTTTTGCTAGCTCCACATATACGAAATGTGGTATCACGTGATTAGAATGGATAATGAAGGTAAACGACACATCCAAACCTGATAATGATGACACGGATGTCATGTACGGCATCATTTAGCTCCACCTCGTAACGTTGTGCTGATTTTGAAGTAACATATTAGTCCTGTGCAGTTGCGCTTGCTACGACACACAGCGATGCCAGCTCCGGATTGTTTTGAATCGATTTGACCCCGGACCATTTTGTGTGCAGAAGATACTAGGATCTTGGGCATCTGCCTCAGTTGCGCAGAAAGCAACAAAAGCACTGCTACATTACCTCAAGTCAACAAACCTGAGCGACCGCCTGTAAACTGTGTGTGCTCCCCGAGTGTGCTCCTGATTGTGTGTACCTTCTCATCTTTCTGCAACCTCTTTTCTCCCCTTTATCCCTTCCCAGTGCAGGGTAGCAAACCGGATGTGCGTCTGGTTAACCTCCCTGCCTTTTCTTGCATCTTTATCTCTCTTTCTCTCTGAAGTGACATATCAACATTTCTCATTCGTGCTTCGCATATCATCGATTCCCACTTTACGTGGGATCTGCCAATTTTTTTTATCCCTCACGCTACCTGAACAGTGCTGTCGAGGCTGCGGAATCGCATCATAACGTCATTTAGCCCGCGGAAGTGTTCACGTGTTTTCGGCGTCAACATAATATTTGGACACGTGTGTTGTGGTGGCGACGGTGAAAGAACATCCGTCTAATCAACTCATTTCTACCTAATCAAGTTTGTAAAGTCGCAACATTTTCTTCACGCCGCCTTACCGTATCGCTGTTTCCACTATGTGTCGGGGCTATGCTGAGTGCTAGGTGCTAAATGTGCCTTTTTCCAATCCTAATGTTGCCGGAGTGAATGCGAACTGAGTGCCACTATGAATCCCTGAATGACGAACTATAGCAAGCGCATGCCAGTCTCGTGATGAGCCGTTCCTTTGTGATGGGCGCCTCCTAATTTGCAACGAATGGGAGTCCTCTTGCCCTGTTGGCAGTTGCTCCGACTGGTACTCGTGGAAGTTAAAAACTAAAAGCGACTTTGGTCGCAGGGCATGAGGATGTGCTCCTTGTCATTTATCAAAATCAAAATTTGGAAAGAAAACTAGAAAATATAAACAATTGATTGTATGCTTTGATAGAGTTGCCTGCTCAGCTTGCTTAAAATAAAGACTCAAACCAGTGATTGTCACAGAGGTATATGATAACATCTAAGCCGTCAAGTTAAGGAGGAAAACTGCATTATTGAATTAGACAGTTCCAACAGCATATGGAAGCGCAGACTGCTCTACACAACGAACACTCGCACAGGTGGACGACGCAGGCACTGAACATCAACTAATCTTTATTGCAGGATAGAATGACTCAAGTAGGTACTCATGCGTCGTTCACTCATGACGTGTTCCGAGTGAAATAACCAAACTCAAGAGCACCTGGTCATGAGACAGCAACCAATTTGCATATACAAAGTATTAAAAGGCAGCCTTTGGTTGCTCCTACATGATAAGGTGTTCCTGATTCGGAACGTTGCACTAGGCACACGGGATGTGTGAGCAACGCATGTGTTGCCTCCCTCAAGCGATTCTCTCTTGTAATAAAGATGAGTTGAAGTTCCGCGCTTGTGTCGTCCCATTTGTGTGCGTGTTCGCTGTGTATGTTGATGTGCGCTGCCTTATGATGTTATGTCGTACCAACTAACACGCCAGTATGCTTTAAATGAACGTGACCTCAACTGACGCGACCTCAACTGAGCAACAGAAGGCTACAGTCGCACCATGCTCAAGCACTCTCGGAATTTCACGTGGGCAATCTTAAAAAGACGGGCTTGTCCATCCAGCGGTGCGTCAAATTACGTCAAAAATTGCACCTTGTGGTTTTGTCCGAGTGAGAGCTGTACTGACAGCGTAACACTAATGCGCATGTTTTACAGGGGCGAAGCTTCTTAGGGCGTGGATCTGTCTATCCTCCGTCGTTGTCGTACGTAGCCACCGGGATCCAAGATGGGAGATGGCGGTGCTTGGAGTGTTCACTAGATGTATGCACGGACGGACGCATGGACGTGCGTAGACAAACTAGCACAAGGACGGACCGATGGACGGACGCGCGGAATGGGTATGTGCCACAGGGGATGCGAGATGGCGGTACTTGGAGTGTTCGCTACATGGACGCACGGACGGATGGACAGACAGACTAGAAGTCTGTTGAAGAGATGGACGTACGCGTGGACGTACGGACGGATGGACACAGGGACAGATGTGTGGACTCATGGATGGACGCAGGGATGGTCGCGCGGACGGACGGAAGCAAGAATGAATGGACGGACGGAAGCACGGACGGGCTGACGGACGCTTCGCCCCACTCATCATCATTCAGTGCATGGATATGCTGTGATTTGTTTTCTTTTGTCTTGTTTTTAATCTGTTGATCACCATTATTGATGTCACGTCTTTTACCCACACGTGTCTTTTTTAGCAAAATCGGGTCTAGAAGCAATGCACGTAAAACCATAGCACTCACTTTCTGATACTGTTGAACTGTGCGAGACTGTGCTGTGTAGTCTCGAGCTGACCATTCATGCTTCCCTTTTTTTTACTCCTCTTCTTTTCTATCTCTTACCGTTCTATTATTCTCCTTTTCCCCCACCCCAAGTGTAGGGTAGCCAACCGAGCCAAGCTTGGTTAACCTCCCTGCCTTTCCTCTCTATTTATCTCTCTCTCTCTCATGAATTGGGCAACATGCCGTGTGCAGTTTTGCCGTTAGCGTGGCCGTAGATCTACAGGGGCTTGTTTCCGAGTAAAACCTAATTAGAAATACGCTGGTACGGTAAAAGCGCACCTACGTCATTCTCATTTGATTGCTACATCAGGGCTTGCTTAATGCGGTATCACAAATCTTCCCATGTTTTATAAGCGGGACTTTCTGTCCGCTTCAGTTCATTTGATTAGGCCAACAAACTAATTTCACATACCGCTGTTACTCTGTAAACTAAGAGTATCGTGCCTATTTCAAGGCACATCACTCCATGGTTGCAACAATGCTGGGTACGGTAAAGGAGTTCGCTGTAATAAACACTATGTTACACTCGACTCGACATCATGAACGTAGCTATCCGGTTGCAGCAGTGTGTTCGCATGGGCAAGCTGGCTGGCTCGAGCGTGTTTTTCGTTTTTCCGATAAACTTGGCTCGCGCATTTGTCTTCAGAAACTGTCTCTGCGACAGCACGTGCTGTACTATTAATTTGCGCACACGAGAAATGTATTTTGTCGGTTTCCCCACTTCCGCAACATATTTTTTCAACTGAGGTACGTTTAATCTTTCGGGCATTAGCATCTTCTCTTTTATTACTAATGATGATTCTCGCGCAAGGGACGTAACATTTTTATGCCTCACATTAGGATGCGCAGTAGCGATGCCTTAATTTCAGTTATGCGTGAGTCTGTCCAACGAAGGGACCTCGTAGATGCAATGCGCATGTGTTATATAAGAACATCGCTGTAGTTGCGTCATCTCGGCCGACCCTCTATTTAGGGTGTTACCACATTTTGGTGGTGTACGGACCTTGTAGTGCATCAACACAAAAAAAGTGTTTAAAGAGCTTTTGCATGGCAGTGTTATTCACTTGCGTTATGAAGGAGTTTGACTCACAGATTTATTTTGCACAGCACTGTGCGTCTGTCAGAAATATCCAATGCGCTTCACAAAATAAAATTAAGGGTCGGCGAATGGGCAGGCATAAAATAGACTGTGCCCATGTGCATCCCTTTAGGTCAAGTAAAAAAAAGGCAACGTGATTTTCTTGTTTCTTAATTGGAATACCTTTATGAACATTATAATCACTGTTTTCTTTCGTAAATGACATACCAACACGTTCAAACATCTATTTGAGCTATTCTGTTTGACTGGATTGTCTTCCTCAGCTGAATAAAAAACTCTTTTGCTCCAAGCTCCTTCGTAAGAAGTCATAACACATTTCAAACTTAGCTTTTCTTTTTTTGGCAAGCTTTCCTCGACGCGTTGCGCAACTATTACGAACTCAAACTTGCTACCTAACTTTTATTGGGCACGAACACGTTTAGGTATAGTCTTTCCCCGCACTATAGAAATATAGAATTCGATCACTTGCCCTAAATGATTATAAAACTATTCTTGTTTGAAATCTATATGTATACTAGAAGTTCAATTCTTTCATTGATGCTTACGGTTTTGTCGTTATTTTTCTCGTATATATTGTATGCTGCGAGCTTTACCGCGCTAATAAGCCCACTCCTGCAATAGCCCTTTCAGGGGGTTGCAGTATTGATTAATAAATAAGGAAGTCCTTAAACTACTACTGGGATCGATGTGAGCAGTTGTGCTGAAACGGCTATCGCCACATATAGTTAGTGACTGACGCATTACCAATTATAATTTAGCATTTTGGGACGCACGTATTTACGCACCTTGTTGACCACACTTCTTCCCCTTTAAACGAGGTGTATTGAAAGTGTAGGTTCACTACAAGTATGCTCCAGCTCACAAATGTACAGTGTTTACTCAACTGTAAGAGTACTTACAGTTGAGTAAACACTGTATCTAAAGTCAACCATCGCCTCACAATATAGGCGAATACATGTTTGATTTTTTTCTTTTTTCTTGCTGGACGTAGTGCGAAGTCGCTCTTTGCGTTATACAAAGATGGTCACATTGTGGCCTAGTGAAACAAGTAGACACCCTACTCAATCACGGTTTCTACCATGGAAAATTTAAAAAAAAGATATAGAAGCGTCATCAAATATGTATACACCATAAACATAATTTCACGTGCTCTTAATTTTCTGACATTATGGCGACGTCGCCATTACGTTTTCTAAAGTGAAACATGCCCCACCGCGGTGGTCTAGTGGCCAAGGCTGCTGACCCGCAGGTCGCGGGATCAAATCCGGGCTGCGGCGGAGCCCTCCACGATGGCATCTCTCATAATCATATGGTGGTTTTGGGACGTTAAACCGCGCATATCATATCAATCAAAGTAAAACATTTAATAAAAAGAAAGAAAGATGACAACTTAGGTGCAAGTTTAGCGAACAAGCAACCACAAAACAATGAAGCCAAATTTTATGTCTCCGCCGGGCACACAGGCATCCAGTCTTTCTCGCAGGCTGAAAAAGACGGAATTTGGCGACAGATGCCGTTGTACAGAGACGCTCTAGTTTTCGTGTACTACCAGTATTGATCTGTCCCCCGCGAGATATATGAGCACCGTCGGTGTGCTTCTCCACGCTTGGCAGGTTCTTTGACCGGTCATGCGAAGTAGACTTCGTGATACAGCGTACATGACTTTACCGCAATATTACTCTTCAATCAGGCCCCTCCGCTTGTTTTGTACTGAAGGTTATTCAAGTACGATTTATTGGAACACTTTTTAAAGGCACTGACAACCGATTTTCCCAAACCCAGTTTTTTTACGGCTCAACGGAAAGCTCGTCTTCGGTAATGGTTTTGCTTTCACTATTTTTTTCAATAAAAGTACGAACGTCTTGTAAACGAAATTTTTTGAACAGGAAAGTCTCTAAAAGAGTAAAGTTTTGTAGGTCCCTTCTCTGACGTCATGCCAGACCACGCGGTGAGTGGTGCGGCCACCATTCACTGTAATACGGCGAGAATGCGACAAAGGTAGCTCTCGCTATAATGAAAGAGCGTGCTCGAGGCAGATTCTAATCCACTCATTCAGCGGAGCAGCCAAGCGTTCTATCACAAACGCCACACACGGCGACAAATGGCGCTTGCATATCTAATCAATAGCTGTAACAGGTGTATCTGTCGCAATTAAATACAACAGTTTCGAGCTGAGTAGTGTCCGAAGTTGCACTTTGATTCCTGTAACGTCATCTGAGGAGTTTAAGCGCAACTCCGAATTCTGGTGTCACATCCATGTCACTGTTTCATGTACCACTTTGGAACCGAAGTTCTATGTCATCGCTGACTACCAACAGATGCGACATCGTGACGTCATGGCAACATTTGTTAGGTGCATTAATACAGTAAGGTAGTGATAGCAAGCGCAATGTGTATTCATTAATAACAACAGTAACAAGCAGAGGATAACATCATCCTGTTCATCATAAGGTTTTTTTTTTCAAGGATTTGCCCTCTATCAGCAATCGCAATAATGAATCCGCAGATATACGACTATGACAACTAGTCGCCCTTTGCGTTCGAAACATTTTTGGTTGCAGTGCTCGTATTTAGTCCCACGAATTATCGCGTCACAAAGCACAACAACAAAGACATCCAGAATCCTCACTTTATTGGGGCCCTTATGGCTCTATAGCTTGTTCAAGGCGTACTTGACTGCGCAAACAGCTTTTCTTAAACTTTTATGTAAGTCCTGCCCCGCTGGGTAATCATTTATTTGTCATTAACGACGAGCGCACACGGAGGAATCTTCGCAACATAGAAAGAAGCCGAAGCTCCACTCCATGCTTCATGAACCTGTTCTCGTCCTCAAGAGAGTGTCGACCGAGCCTCGATGCACAATGCACAGGCATATTTTCACAGGTGCCTAGATTGCTAAATACGGTTGTTGCACGACTTCCCAACAAGTGTACACACTTCGGAAGGGAGAGGTTGTACGTAGTGCGCACAATTCTAGAAGCGTTTCATATTCACATTTCCCGGAACGATCTCATTCCCTAGAGAATAAATGAGCTTCTGTAGTTACCTCCTAGGTCAAATATGCGCACGGATTTCCAAAGCGGCGAAGCGATGTGAGGCTGAATAGGCGGACGATTCCGTTATTTATCCTGTGAATATTTGTGCATTGGTACAGGTAAACAGCTAATAAACGGTGTTAAGGCAGTAACCTAGAGCAGCTTTCAGCTCTGGAGATCGTCGAGAATTTTCGTGATGAAACAAGTACTAAAGAAACACACACACTCAGAGAGGACACAGAGGAGCGCTTACTAGCAACTGAAAATTATATCTCGAGCCCCGCCACGGTGGCCTACTGGCTAAGGTACTCGTCTGCTGACCTGCAGGTCGAGGGATGGAATCCTGGCTGCGGCGGCTGCATTTTCGATGGAGGCGGAAATTTTGTAGGCCCATGTGCTCAGATTTGGGTGCATTTTAAAGAACTTCACATGGCCGAAATTTTCGGAGCTCTCCACTACGGCATCTGTCATTATTGTATCGTGGTTTTGGGACGTTAAACCCCACAAATCAATCAATCAATCTATCTATATATTAAAATTTTATTTTCAAGTGAACACTAATATATGTGTAACACGCATGTACGTCATTCCGAACCCTCCGTGTCATCATAAACAACGTGCTATACCAAAAAAACCACTCCCTTTATCGATGGCACACAACCGCAAACACGTGTAAAGCCCCCCCCCCCCCCCGAAAAAAACTAAGAAAAGAAAACGTAAAGAAGAAAATTCTCTGGGTTATGCTACGTCCAAAAAAGCAAATTGCGCATCTAGAGAATTTTCGACCAAGATAACCTTTTGATTTTATTGCATTCGATATTGAACCTGCTTCGAAGGCAGGCTCTTCGTAGACACTGCATTAGTACTGAAAGTTCTCTTCGGCACTACGTCGAAGTAATGTTAATAAGTGAAGATCTTGAATTTATGTTATTTCTCGAAATCAACTTCAATACACTCTGTATTTACGTTATTGTAAGCGGTAGTGGAACTGGCGTGGTGTATGTTTTCAAATATCATGGTTCTTGAAATGCTATTCACATCACAAAGCAATATTTGCAGCCAAATTGGTTAGGATATTGACATTTCTCTAATATGCTTCCTTTCGCACCTTACTTAATTTAAACGAGTACTGACACAAGTACAAGACATTGCTGAAAGGACATTTTTCGTTTCCTTGGTATGCAGTGTAAACGCTTTCCACACACGAGAGTCAGAAAACACCCATAAATTATTTCATTTTTTAATATTACAGTTTTTGCCACTGTAAAATGCATGCAAAAACATGAAAAAAAATGGCAGCATATCTACGGGGTAAATGATGGAGAGTGGGGCGAAGCATGCGTCCGTCCATTCGTTCTTGCTTCCGTCCGTCCATGCGTCCGTCCCTGTATATATATATATATATATATATATATATATATATATATATATATATATATATATATATATATATATATACTACAGACACGCCACATTGAAGCCTTGATGACTCAAACTACCAACGCTAATTGTTATGTGTTCAGCACTGTGCGTGAGCACTGGCTTAACTACTTCGAAACTTGGTTGTTGATGCCATATTTGGGTGGTGATCACTATATGCTGTGTCCAATGCATGGACTGGCTCAGCTACCTGGCTCAGCTAACGATTGTTGACGCTAGTCGAATTCGTCACTCGGGGACAGCGCGGAAGCATTCACATGAAACAACGTCGCAACTGTCGAACACCAACAGACCAGCAGACATTGTAGAAGCTGTCACACGTAAATGTACAATAAAATATTCAATACACCTGTGAAGATACAGCCCGCATGTCTTCTCAGGTGATGCCTATGACGCAAAGAAGAAAAGTCACGTCTGCCTAGTTGTTTCAACAATGCACTTATACAAGATCTTCTCCATTGGTTATGGAGCTCGACCACTAATCGTTAAGGTCGCAATCTTGGCTTTTGATACATCATTTTGATCCAGGGTAAAATCCTGAAAACCATGAAAGAAGTCAGGTTCGGCTCTCAAGGCATGCTAGAAAACATATAATAGCGTTCTATCGCATTGCAAACAGTTGGCTTGACAAAGGGAAGTCAGGGTCAAGATATCCGAAAGAGCGGGTAAGGATAAGAAATAGGGGCGAGTAAAAATGCAATAGAAAGACAGGGAGAGAGAGAGAGCAAGGTAACTAGAACGAAAGAAGCAGATAGAGAGAGCAAGACAGTAATAGCAAGAAAGACAGGGCGATAAAGAGTTAGGAATAGAGAAATAAACAAATATAGACACAGAGTGTATAGGAACAAGAGCAAGCATAGCAAATGGGAGCAAAAGGAGATGGTGAGAAAGCGAAACTCTATCCCAAAGCAGGACCTGCTAGGTGCCCGTCAGCCATGCTGTGGCGCAGTTTTTCACAAAATATTGGAAGCTGCGCCTTCTGTTTTGTATTTTCAGACCTTGTCAAGGACCCTACTAGCAAAAAAAAAAACGACGATGCACCAGACCACAAAAATGCTTAGCTCCAATTGCCTCATCGTTTGTCAATTTTCGTCTGCATTTAAGCTGCTCACCTATTGTAATAGCGTTATATAAATGGCGTGCTGCACAATTCCTAACTCCTACTTTTTTACCGGCTTAAGGGTACGAAGGGTACGCCGACAAAAACTGTTTTAACGAGAGCAAAAACCGAAATTCTGATTCGAGGAGGAGCCACAGTCGTGTTTTCAAACGACAGCTAAATAGGGGGTGAACTAATTCTCCGCACGAGAAACGAGATCGGTCTTCGGGTGACCTTTGCTTTGTGATGCTCGTTTATTTATATCACAGCGATATCCGGAAACGTGCGCGGATAAAACATACACTGGAACCACCGAACGATAAAATCTGGGTATTTTTCTCTCTCTTTTCGTTCGGCTCTCTTGACGGGGATAATTGAATACTAAAGAAATCTCAGCATAACCTGCGGCCACGGTTATGCCCTTGGAAGAAGTCATAGTCTTTTGTTCACTGGTAGATGTCTTCAACTTGATTTTTTTATTATGTTTACATGTCGAAAAAGAACCAAGAAAAGCCAGGGAGGTTATGTTGCCGCATATCCTTTCTAAAGCTTAAGAGGATGGCGTTACGACGGGGCGGCCGTAATGTAATACCTCAAGCCAAGGCGCCGCTGATAAATCTACGCACAATCTCCGCTCGAAGCATGAATGCAAAACAAGAATAATATAACAGTTGTTGTGGTTTCACGTTCTGAAAATGCGATGCGATTGTATGTTCCACCACGTAGGCACCAATCATACGGTAGAAGCCACGTGCTGCCTCTAGCACAAAAGCGGCTGCGGCATGCAAAGTTGAGCGGATATAGGTGCTCACGACGCAAGTGGCGGCAAGCCATTGCACCGTGCTCTGGCACTTTGCTTGGGGTGTTTTCGTTCGCGCTCGCTTTCAAAAGAAGGTAAAATGTTAGCAGCCGTGAGAGAGCTGGAGTGGTAGCGTATGTGCCTTTTTTTCCCGCCTGGCGTCCTGCGACCTCCGTTGATTGCGGCCGCATCAAACTGTTGGTGAACAACGGAGGTGACGAGCCGGTGGAGCGAAAATGCGCGACTGCAGCACGACTCACTGAACGATGAAAGCTTATCACCCTCGGGCTAACATGGCAACAAACTCGGCGGCAGCTTGAGACCGACGACCACAGTGATGGCATTGTCATGGTCGCCGCAGGGTTGCTATCGTGGAGCGATGTCGTATGCCATTTCGTATGATGTTATATTCTTATTGTGCAATACTCGCGGCTGGCTGAGTTTCTTGACAACGTGGACGGACCGCGGCTCTGACCAGAGGCGAAGCGGGAAAAAGCACGCAATGCACTGGCATCGAAAATGGCGTCGTTCTCCGATTGCATTCCTGTGCCAGCCGCTGAAAACATTCTGTCCAATAAGCACTTGTTACGGCGATTGGGGCATCTTCGTGAGTTACGTCTGCCCGTAGCCTAAGTTAAAATCTTGCGAAAATTTTGACAGCCTATAGGGTTGTTCAGCGTCTCTGATGAATGACCCTTTAAAGGAGCACTCACCATGCTCCCAATATACAAAAAAGAGCACAATATGTTTTCCTTATGTTTTTCGTCTTTCTTGGCGCACTACTGTGACGTAGACAGTAGTTCCGGTGACGTCTACAACGTACATGCTCTTGATTCGCTGATATACGTGATATATCACATATGATTTGTCTTGTCTCCTGCACTGATTTTCCATGCAGCTGCCCATCCGTACTTCTTTGTCTCACATGAATATCAACCGATCAAACTTCATTTTTAGTGTTTACAACTGCGCAAACGGCGATAACAGCCTGCAGCCGAGGAGCGCAAAATTCTGAAAGGCTCTAGCGTTTATTGCAGATATTGTTCACGTGCATGCGTAAAGAAACTAAGGTGCGAGGAGGATGCATCGTGTGTATGAAGGAGAGGAGAAAATAACGTTCTCGTATTTGAATGTGGAGAATCATTTTGCGTGCAAGCAATAGGTAACATGTACTATGGGCAATCGTAGAGAACTGTGGGATACGACGGCTTCCGGTTCAACGCATCCAACTGGTGACCAGCGGCACGTCCGCATTTCTGTACCGTTCCGTTGAAAAAAAAGATCCTCTCCTAGCAATGTCAGTGCTTTAGAAGATGTTTTCTTTTTTCTGCTAACCGTAAGTGTGACGATGACAAGCTACGAAAGCCACGAACGGTAAGGACACTTTATTTATCGCACTTACATGATCTGCAATGCTTTTAAGCTGCTCGGGGGGTACTGTCAGTGTTGCTAGCAGATCAGCCGATACAGAAAACAGTTTTCATTGTATGATACGTTTTACTGCAAACAAAAAAAATCAGCATTTTAAGGCTCTCAGGGGATGGGGATGACTGTAGCACTGTGCTAAGGGTTTATTTCGGGATTGCTGCTTCGGCTGACATCGTCGGTCAATCGGCATGAACTGCAGCCCTACTTATTGAGCGCGTTTAGATCTTTTTTGTTTCTAGCCTTCAGCGCGCTATAAGATGCATTACTTAGTCGAAGCAAGATGCTTGTTTGAACGCTGATCTTGATCAAGCTGCGCCGTACCGCGGCACATAAACATTGCAGTCATACATAAACGGCGCCAAAAAATCAAAACCCTGCGCATGTTTAACGCACTTCTTTCTTTGGTCGACATCCTGGCGCACAGTTTGGCCAAGATAAGAGCAGATGGACTCGTTCAGCGCTTTCTGTAAACTTATTCTTGACTGAAGCTTTCGATTTTTTTTGTCAAAGATATGGGTAAAATTGTCGGCGCTCATCTCGTATGGCAGGTAGTTTCGCCCGCGTGTTCCCATTATAACTTACCTAGGCACGCATGCGCGACAAATTATTTTCTATATAATATTCGTAGAAAATTCATGCGCAATTCTGTTTAGCGTGAAATACATACGTACCTGCGATAAAGTGGTTTTCATACACACTGGTTTCAGCGCTCCGTTCTCGAAGGCTACCTGTCGCTGTGGCTCTCTTCAAAGCCACGGCCTGCCTCATCTTTCTTTCTTTATTCCGTGGGAATTGTTACTTGCGTTTGCCTTTCAACCTCGAGTTGAAGCAGCCAACGGCTGAACAACCAGCCGTGGTTTGTCAGGATGAAGATAAACGGGTGACCGGGTGGGCAAATCCCGAATTATCTGAGGCTTGCGGCAGAGTGGTTCGCCGTCTTCTACTCTTCTCGAACCGGAAGCCGGTAGCAGACGGTGCATCCCACAATTCCTCGCTTTTTTACTGGTCACCTATTGTAGCTTTCCCGTGCGTAGAATCGGGGCCGCCATGGCTCGTATTCGATTGCGTGACCTTCGGATTCGGTCGAGCACCAGAGCCACAAGACCACGTGGACAAGTCGTCATATAGGTTAGTCGATAGTGAAACTTGTTTCTCTTCTTTTGCTTAAAAGATTGTTAAAGGTAGACAAAAGCATCATGCACGAATCTTGCAGGAAGTTGAACAAGACCTGAAACAAAAAAATCTGGTGTTACTGAAGCCAAGCTTGTTGCACCTGGACTGTGTGAATGCCCTAGATAAGTTAAGTTACGTTCTTTCTATGCTACTTTTAGGTTTTTTCCGGCATTTTAGCTGGATGATGCTTCGTTCTTTAAAGGCACATCCAGGGCTTTTAGCTAGGCAATGCTGGACTGCTACTGAGTAGCTGCTGTGCTCATAGCGTTGATGTTTTCGAGGTTGCTTCTGAGTTGTTGCTGGGCTTTAGCTAGTTGGTTTTAGGTTATGGCTCGGCAATCGGTTGTTTTATTCGACTTTAGAATTTTACGGTATCGCTTTTTGATGCCTCCAGTGATGCAGTCCAAGCATCACCGTACTTTTTCCTTTTTTGACTATTTCTATCACTTTCTTTATGTGACCCTCTCTATTTTGTGTGTATTTCTTTCTTTCGTTCTCTCTTGACTTTCTCTTTCTTCTTCTTTTCATGTGTGTCTTTCTATCTCTTTTTACCCCGTGTTTAACTTCGCTGAGCTGGTTTTCGGATAACATTCGCTCCTTATGTACTCCGTAATGAGACTAGCCCGATTCTGGTGGCATATGCACACCTTGGAAGTGTTCACATGACGGAGCGCATGTTACCGAGAGCTTAAGTACTTTCACAGTAATGTGAAGGAAAAAGACGTGTGCTGAATTCAATCATAATTATTTTTTTGTGCAGGATGCACAGACTAATGTTTTACGGCAAGGTGAACTTTTGAAAGAGAATGAGAAATTGTGCTGGAATCAATCAATAAAGGCAAAACGAAGAGCATGAATACCTTGCATGTCGAAGTTAAAATATGCGCGAGCGCTCGATCTTGAGTGGCTCACACTAACAGAAAAAAAAACACGTGTGGCAGCGTAAATTTGCATAAATCTTCAAGAAAAGCAAATGTAGGTATCTCGGATGAAAATGTACACGTGTCATTTCTCGGCCGTAAATTTGTTTTAACAAATGCATTTAAAGGTTGTTGCCAGCATGTGGTTCCGCCTCACACTTTTTTTCTTGCATGACAGCTGCAACCATGTTGCTCTTTATGATCACGAGATTAGTGAAGACAAATTTCTGTTTTTATGACGTGGCACTCGCGATGGCAGTAAGGCAGCGTTGTGGAAAGCGCACCCTTTGTGGCAACGCTATGCCTCGCAGAAAAGGAGCGTTACAATAATGAGCGCTGCGCAAACCGTCAAATATATGAAAAACTGAATATTTGCTCGCCTAGTTCATAAGTTTTTTTGCCATAGCGCTAGACTATTTAGGAGGCTTAAAGACATCGATTGTGGTAGTGATCAAACAAATTCCCTTAGGTAGTCCTTTAAATAGTGAAAACTGGCCGTTGGGTTATAAAGGGCCATCACAAAGCGCAAAAGGCACTTTGTGATGTCATATTTTATTTGCCCTATTTGGGACAATTTACGGAGACAAATGTTCAGCCGTGTATAGCTTATCTTTGCCTGGTTAGCCAAGCCTCTGCTGGGGCACAGGAGAGGGCCGGTGGCATCAAGGTAAGGGACCCTGAATATAAGTACTGAAATATGGTACAAGCAAAATAATACACATACAAAAGCCGTATATACCACCTCAGTTGGAACATCTGTCACAGTTGGCCTCGGTGGGAATTAGTCAAAAACCTTCGATGGCACGCACAGCAACATTACATTACCAGAGAGAACTGCGGTGCTGTGATTTTAAGATCACTAAAAGAATAGCGGTTAATATATGTATCTGGTCATTGTTTGTGCTTCTGACTTCGAACGCACTTGGGGCTTTGTTAATTTTAGTATTTTTTTATTATTTAGAATCAAAGTACAGCTTGTTGTGGACATCATGAGCGGATCGAAATTGGTCAGCTGAAAACGTCAAGATGACAAATGAGGACTGATGAAAATTTTCTCAACTTTGTACGGCGAAAAAACTGACTACAGGCCACACTGAATCTCAACAGCAAACGTAAGGAATATTTACGTTCTACAGACGACTTTCATGCAGGCTGAAAAGCCACGATTCGTAGCTCTGTCAGAGAAGTTTTTTCAAAGAACAAGTTCTCACTTGACATCACAAAATGCGTTTACTTGTGACGTCTCATTCGACGTCATTCTATTTCGCTATCATTCGCGTGATAACAGCGAACGAATAACACGCTTGACCGGAAAAAATCGGGTTTAATCAGTGCAGAGGGTGACGTATTCGTAATAGACTTGAATATTGCAGCACTTAATGGCTAACGAGGCAAAGAAGAATGCGAAATCTTCATTTTTGTTTTTACGAAACGCGTGCACAGGCTTGGAGTGCTAGGCTGACCGACACTCATGCGGTAACTTTCCAGTACCTTAAGACTGTGTATAACTTTACCATCTGCCCTTTTGGTAAAACAGGAAGGTATTCGAACTAACAGCTTGAATTGTTGTTAGGCTGAAGCTGTTTTTTTAATACAGTCTTGATTGATGAAAAGAGCTCCGCGGTCGTTTTGCTCGCCGTTCTATCTCGTAAGCTCGAGTACTTGAATATTTAGTTGAAGCATCAACAGGCGAGCGCAACAGTTTTCAAACATCTTAAACTTTCCACATGAAAGCCGTAAAGACCAATACTCGACAGCACTCATAATCAGCTTACTGCTAGCTCCGAGGTCCGCGCTGCACGCTAAGTGAATTTTGCAAAGCAGATAGGTTAGGACGTCGGCTCCCTGTCGAAACTAATAATCGCACGTCTTTTCTCCCAGCTACAGATACTGAAAGATTATACTCCCATAAAATACAAAACAATAATAGCGTGTAGACAAAAGAGACATGAAAATGCAACTTAAATGAGCTGCCATGCCGCCTGACGGAGTTCGCCGAAAGTAATATGTGGAAAGTGACGTTAGATAACGCAAACGTTTGGTAATACGTTGCTCTCATGTTCGTTCAACCAAGATATGTATATATATATATATATTGACGCGTGTGTAATGGTGGACCAAAACAACAATAAGGGAATTTGGCGGACACCAGGTAGTGGAGCTGTGGCTGATTGAAGATAAAGAAGGCGATCTTGCTGTTCGGCTGCTGAGAGTCGCTGTGTGAACGTTTATACGTTTATCTGCCTTTGGTTCACGCTGCACCGCGAAACTGGTGGAAGTGCTGGGACGCAACCCTACCTAATGCTCCATACTCCCACTGGGAGCCGTTCATCGAGCTCGGACGCATTGTCACCCATTGCAACTCCCGTGCACCGGTTCAGTCGGCGGCTGATAGGACTCGCTCCAGAGTTCACGCCTTCCACGGAACCTCGCAAGTGCCGATTACCTCTACAAATGGCCAACGCCAGTCCGCAACCGGCGCCCCAAGGCCCCCCGCCAACACAGCCTTCACAGGTAACCATCTTTCAACCATTGGTTCCCTATCACTTTAGTGGCGGCGCCCATGAAGACGTGGACGACTGGCTTGAGCACTACGAGCGTGTCGCCAAGATTAATATGTGGCCTGAACAAGAAAAGCTCTCACGCGCCTATTTCTGCCTTGACGGCGGTGCGAAAATATGGTATGAGAACAGAGAATCCAGTCTGTTAACTTGGGGCGACTTCCGACAACAGCTTGTCGATACGTTCACCAATGTCGATCGACGCGACCGTGCGCAGCAGCTGTTAGAGCTACGGGTCCAAAAGCCCAATGAAAGCGTTACTATGTTTGCTGAAGATATGACTCGTCTTTTTCGTCGAGCTGACCCGAACATGAGTGAAGATAGGAAGTTGAGCTACCTCATGCGCGGCGTTAAGGAGCAACTTTTCGCCGGGCTACTGCGCCATCCTCCAAGTACCGTAGTTGACTTCATCAAGGAGGCTACGGCTATCGAGCGGGCGCTCCATCAACGATGCACGCAGTATCATCGAATGTCTAGCAGCGCCCCAATCAATGCTGCCGCCATACCTGAGGATCAAAGCTCCCTGCGAGACCTCATTAGGGAGATAGTTCGCGAAGAACTTCAAAAGTTCCGGAATCCGGTTGCTCAAACCCCCGTTGCGTCCGTCGCTGAACTGGTACGCGACGAAATCCGCCACGCCTTTTCTACCGCTGGTCCTGGTGACGAGCACCGTCCCATGAGCTATGCCGATGCTCTGCGACGTTCACCATCTGGTACATCGCCGCCATATCACCCAGTGCCGACGGCCCCTTGGTCAACGCGGCAAGAGCAGACCCTGAGCCGACCGCCATGCCAACCGACGTACCACCAGGCGTCCACAGCAGCACCATGGACATCGTCGCAAGAAGGGAGGCTCAGACGTCCACCACTCCGAAGAACAGACGCGTGGCGCACAATCGATCGACGTCCACTATGCTTCAACTGCGGAGGTGCAGGTCATATTGCCCGTCATTGCTGGCACCGCAATGATTCGTTCCGCCCACTTCGAACATGGTCTGACGACCGACGTGCGAACGAAGAATACATACCACGCCGGGAGGACGCCTCTTTCCATGGAGCCCGTTCTCACTTTTACGAATACCGTACTTCTGACGAGGAGGCAATACCTACCCGCCAGCCAGGTTTGGGACGTCAATCTCGCTCTCCTTCTCCCGCTCATTCACCTTCGTCACACCGACGTACCTCCGCGGACCTTAACGCAAGAAGGTCACCCAGCCCACGACGGGGAAACTGAGGGCGGCGACCTCCGGGGGTAAGGTTGCAGGCCATGAAGATGACGACGAAAAGCCCCCATTACACGACGCTGTAAATTCGACAAGACGTGAGAGCGACGACATTGTGACCGCTGACCTGAGTGTTTTTCTTGACGGCCAGAAAGTAACAGCCTTAGTCGACACCGGTGCCGACTTTTCTATCATCAGTCATGACCTCGCCATGCGCCTCAAGAAAGTGAAGACTCCGTGGACAGGCCCTCAAATAAGGACGGCAGGTGGTCAGTTATTGATGCCCTCTGGAAGATGCACAGCGAGAATTGACATAGGAGGTTCTTCTTTCGTTGCGTCGTTCATCGTTCTCGCCGCATGCTGCAAGGATCTAATTATTGGTATGGGCTTCTTACGAGAGTACGGCGCCGTCATCAATATCCCAGACAGTTTGATTACATTCCGCAACAGTTCGGGCGCACCTGATTGTACACAGGCGCGACCGAATGAATTGCGTCTAACTGATGACGATGTGGTTCTCCCTCCACGGTCATGCACGCTTGTTTCTATGGCAGCCGCTGTCCAGTTGGACGGCGAAGGAGTAGCAGACCGAATAACCTCGCTCCTCTTCACACACGGCATTTCCGTCGCAAGAGGTATAGTGTCGCCGCTGGACGCACGGACTTGCTTCTGACAAATTTTAGTGATGAGCGCCGGCACCTTCCAAAAGGCATGGCCGTCGCTTACTTCGACGATATCACAGACGCAGAAGGCTGCTTGGCAGTAGTCGACGAGGCACCAAAACTTGATTCGACACCAGTTCTTGACGTTAGCACTACTTTGTCTAAGAACGAGCGAAAGAGGCTTCTTGAGCTACTGGCCGAATTCAAAGACTGCTTTTCGACAACATCAAGAGTTGGCCGCACGCCTCTAACCAAGCATCGGATAATTACCGAGGACATGGCAAGACCAATTCACCAAAACCCCTATCGCGTGGCTGCAAAAGAACGCGAAGTGATACAAGAGCAAGTCGACAAAATGCTAGAAGATGACGTCATTCAGCCCTCAAAAAGCCCCTGGGCGTCACCTGTAGTCCTCGTTAAAAAAAAGATGGCAGCCTGCGCTTCTGTGTAGATTACCGAAAACTCAATCAGGTGACAAAGAGAGATGTGTATCCACTTCCTCGTATAGATGACTCTCTCGACAGACTTCGACATGCTCGTTACTTTTCATCGATGGACTTAAGGAGTGGGTATTGGCAAATCGAGGTAGACCCAAGAGACCGCGAGAAGACTGCTTTTGTGACACCAGATGGCTTATATGAATTTAAAGTCTTGCCCTTTGGTTTATGTTCAGCGCCTGCTACCTTTCAAAGACTTATGGATACCGTACTTTCTGGGTTGAAGTGGAAAACCTGCTTGGTCTACCTTGATGATGTCGTAGTTTTCGCCGCAACATTTGACCAGCATCTTAAAAGACTTGAGGCAGTTTTACAAGCCATACGGTCTGCGGGCTTGACGTTGAAGCCTGAAAAATGCCACTTTTGCTATGAAGAGCTGCAATTTCTTGGCCACGTTGTCAGTCACGCAGGCGTTCGTCCTGATCCTGAAAAGATCGCAGCTGTTGCACAGTTCCCAGTGCCGACTGATAAGAAGGCTGTCCGACGATTCCTCGGACTATGTGCGTATTATAGGCGATTCATCGCGGACTTCGCACGCATCGCATCACCGTTGACCCGCCTCACGGGAGAAGACGTTGCTTTCCAATGGAGCAACGAAGAGGAAGCTGCTTTTAAGAATCTCCGCCAGCGACTACAGACGCCTCCAGTGCTTGCCCACTTTGATGAGAAAGCCCCAACGATGCTACACACAGATGCCAGCAATATTGGTTTGGGAGCTGTGCTTGTGCAGCTGCAAGAGGGCACAGAAAGAGTAATCGCCTATGCAAGCCGAACACTAACACGCGCTGAGACTAATTACTCCACGACTGAGAAGGAATGCCTCGCCGTGGTATGGGCGGTCACGAAATTTCGCCCGCACTTATACGGCCGCCCTTTCAAAGTCATCAGCGACCACCACTCACTGTGTTGGTTGACAAATCTTAAAGATCCTACCGGGAGATTAGCGCGTTGGAGTCTCAGGCTGCAGGAGTACGACATGACTGTCGTACACAAGTCAGGAAAGCGCCACATGGACGCCGACTGTCTATCCCGCTCACCCATTGAATCGGCAACTCTATCCGATGAGGAGGAAACAGCATTTCTCGGTGTGCTTGACTCAACCGCTATTGCACAGCAACAACGTGGCGACCCTGAGTTACTTGCCCTAATTAATTACCTGGAGGGGAGATCTCAGAAAGCACCAACTGTTTTCGTAAGAGCACTGTCATCATTTTGCTTACGGAGCGGAGTACTATACAAAAGAAACTTCTCTTCGACAGGATCTGCGTATTTGCTCGTCATCCCAGCAGCCCTTCGCTCCGAAGTACTCGAAGCATGCCACAACGAGGTGACTTCAGGCCACTTAGGTTACACAAGAACGTTGGCCAGAGTACGGCAGCGCTACTTCTGGCCAAGACTGACCGTTGCCGTAAAACACCATGTTCGTACTTGCCTCGACTGCCAGCGACGGAAGTCACCACCGACTAAACCAGCTGGCCTCCTGCAGCCCGTGCAGGTCCCAAGAACACCATTCTACCAGATTGGGATGGATATTTTGGGCCCACTTCCTACTTCTACTGCTGGGAACCGCTGGGTTATTGTCGCGACTGATTACCTTACCCGTTATGCTGAAACGAAGGCTATCCAGAGAGGTACAGCAGCGGAGGTGGCACAATTTTTCATTGAGAACGTTGTCCTGCGGCATGGTGCACCAAGCGTCGTAATCACAGACAGAGGAACCGCATTTACGGCAGCTCTTTTGGAACAAGTCCTCATGCTGAGTGGAACAACCCATCGCAAGACCACCGCCTACCACCCGCAAACGAACGGGCTTACAGAGCGTCTGAACAAAACGATTGAAGACATGCTTTCAATGTACGTAGACGTCGAACACAAAAACTGGGACGAAATCTTGCCTTATATCACGTTTGCATACAACACTGCCAAGCAAGAAACAACCCAGATGACCCCGTTCAGCCTAATTCACGGAAGGGAAGTACGAACCATGTTAGATGCGATGCTAGCGCACGAATGCGACGACATCGAACCAGACGCCGAGATGTTTACAGAACGAGCGGAAGAAGCAAGGCAACTAGCACGCCTGCGAATCCAGCAACAACAAGAGTACGACGCGAGCCGCTACAATTCTCGCCGCAGAACAGTCGTTTACCAGACCGGCGACAGAGTATGGGTTTGGACGCCCATACGAAAACGAGGACTCTCTGAAAAGCTCCTAAGGAGATACTTTGGCCCATATCTAGTACTGCGACGACTGAGTGATGTTACGTACGAGGTCGTCCCTGACAGTTCATATAGTAAGAGGCTTCGCCAGCACCGTCCTGAACTAGTTCACGTTGTGCACATGAAGCCTTATGAAAGGTAGTGACTGCGCAAGACACTTCTTAAAGAACAGACAAAAAAAACTGCACTACTGGTTTAGCATCGGGGCGATGCTCATTAAGAGGGGGGCAAATGACGCGTGTGTAATGGTGGACCAAAACAACAATAAGGGAATTTGGCGGACACCAGGTAGTGGAGCTGTGGCTGATTGAAGATAAAGAAGGCGATCTTGCTGTTCGGCTGCTGAGAGTCGCTGTGTGAACGTTTATACGTTTATCTGCCTTTGGTTCACGCTGCACCGCGACAATATATATAATGTGTGTGTGTGTGTGTGTGTGTGTGTGTGTGTGTGTGTGTGTGTGTGTGTGTGTGTGTGTGTGTGTGTGTGTGTGTGTGTGTGTGTGGGGGGGGGGGGGGGGGGAGAGGTAGTGGCCAGATACTAAACCAGGGTGGCCAATCCTTTTCTGGTGGGGGAGTGCGTTCCCGGAGCTAGAGGAGTGCATTCGAGGAGCTAGAGGGTGGTAAATGGGATATAATAGGGCTCAGTGAGGTTAGAACTGATATCAGGCCTATACAGTGCTACAGAATGGGCATGTCCTTTGCTATTGGGGCTTGGCTGACAGAAGAGAACTGAGAGTGGGGTTCCTAATTCACAGAAACATAGCTGGCTACATAGAGGAACACTATAGAAAGAATGAAAGGGTGGTAGGTATTGTAATTAAACTGAATAAGAGATACAAGATGAAGGTGGTACAGGCTTACGAGCCTATATCCAGCCATGATGATGCTTCAGTTGAAAGCTTCTGTGAAGACGTGGAATCGGCAATGAGTAAGGTAAAAACAGTATACAATACTGATGGGAGACTTTATTGCAAAGGTAAGGAGGAAGCAGGCTGGAGAGCAGGCAGTAGGAGATTACGGCATCGGTACTAGAAACGCCCGAGGGGAGCTACTAGTAGAATTTGCAGAACGCAATAATTTACAGATTTTGAGTACCTTCTATCGAAAACGAGGAAACTGCAAGTAGACAGCGAGGAGCCCTAATGGCGAAAATAAGAATGAAATGAAAAGTGGTTGGCAAGGTACGACGCAGTGACCATATATTGGTACGGGCTCGAATCCGCCTAGACTTGAGAAAGGAACGACAGAAACTTATACGCAAGAAGCCATTCAATGAGCTAGCTCTGAGAGGGAAAGTACAGGAATACAGAGTCTCGCTTCAGAACAAATACTCGGCTTTTAACCTTTTAAATGCCGCACTATGAAGCAATAGGAAAAAAACTGAAATTTATGTTGATAATTTGCATTGGCCTTCTAAATTAACTATGATAAAAGATCCAGCCACATTCACAATGACTAAGCATGTTTTTTCGCATGTTCCATTTTTGGAACATTGGCATTTCCCATATGCAAAACACACATTTTCTCTGGAACAACTTTTATTGACTTTTCAGTCGGGTTTTCTCATTCAGGATAACGGAAGAATAATATTTAGCGTCATACGATGTCTCTGAAAAGCATAGATATTTATAACAACACTTCATGAAAGTTTCTTCTTTCATACTACTGGCTGTACTACAGTGAGCAAATCACAAACCGTGGTAAGCGGCAAAGCCTTTCTTGTGCATCTGCTTTTTGCACTGCTGGCACTGATTCATTGTATTCTTCTTGCATTCCGCGCACCTTCCCTGAGTCGTTGAGATGATGTAGTGGCCATCAGTGTTTCTGTCCTCATATCTCGGATGAACCCAGGGTCCAGGTCTTACAGTGAGTTTCTGCTTGAGCTGCAGCAAGGACATGGTGACGTCCCGCCGAAAGGCGATGTGCGTCATGGCGGCATCACTACCCTTGTGAATCTCGCAATGGAGGAGCCATCCTGCGACGACAGCTATGTTCAAACCATTGCTGGAAAGGTTCCACCACTATTTCTTGCTCCTCAGTCTCGGTCGATAGCTTGCGAGGAGGCGGTCTATTATATCTACTCCACCCCTGCCGCAATTGTATTTTCTGATCAATTGTGGTTGAGGAATGTCCACCTTTTTTGTTTGGGGCGTCGTGAGGAGCGTTTCGGACTTCCAACAGGCTCTTGGCTGAGGTGGTTAGATGAAACTGTGACGACTGCATTGTCATTCCACCTGCATGCGCAGACAGCCCCGTCACGCTTGTAGTGGAAAGATCCTCTTTCTTCTTTTTAGATGTTTTTGAAGCTCTTCAGTGGACAACCACCGGTTCTTGTGGCATGTTCACCCCATACTGGTGTATGGGAGCGCTTTGAAGTATTTGTTTTCCGAGCGTTCGTTGAAGCTTTGCGTCCTTTTCCAGCAGTAAATTGCCGCCCCGCTGGTTTCTTTCGTCGTGGCTCAGGACTCGAACATGCAGAAGACGAATCAACGTCTTCATCGCTGCACTGCATAACTTCAACGTGCCCGCAAACATCATCGGGAACAACTTCAGAAAAGTCGTTTTCGTTCACGTGTTCCTCGTCAGTAATATTGCCATCTTCAACAGGCGGCAATTGGCATACAGACGCACCTTCGCGTTCGTCACCGGGAAGGCTGAACAAAAGGTCAATTGCTGCCTCCAAAGTGAGGAAGCGTTGTGCCATGACCTACAACAAAAGTTATTGCGGTGTAAAGCACAGTGCTAGAAAAAGAAAACCAGCTGCAAGGTAGTTTTCTACCTACATTCACAGGGATTGATGTAGCTAGGCACTGTAGTTCAATGCTGCTCTTTGCACGTGTCTGGCAAACTCAAAATGATGCCCAGGAAAGCTTATGTTCAAGTTTCTGCCAAGCGCCACCCAGCGGGCGCCATCGACAAGGCAGAAAAAGAAAAAGAACGAGGCGAAATGCGCGCGTGCGTCTACGCTGCGTTTGACACTGTGAAACGCCAATGTTCCAAAAAAGGAACATCCGCACAAAACTCTCAAGCTGAAAACTAGATTGTCTTTGTTATTTTTTTATTGTATTGCCACGTAATCCCGAACTATTTGCCGATATTTTAGTTCTGCTTTGCTCACTGCAACATTACTTTTTCTAGCGGAATAGTGCAACAAACATCTGGTGGTCAAGGAGCGCAAAATATGCATGTTTTTAAAAATTTATCTAATGATTCTCCGTAGGTACATAATAGAAATTAAAACTGCTATGTTTTTCACAAGCATCAATGAGTATGCGTGAACTTATAATATTAATATGCGATATATTGGAGAGGAAATAAAAAATTAGGTTTCGTATGTTCCAATTTTGGAACATTGGCAAGTAAAAGGTTAATGAGGCAACCAACCTTAGCATAGATACAATGAATGATAATCAGACGAGTATCATTACGGAGTGAAGTTGGAAATCGGAGGCAGGGTAGTTAGACAGGACACTGGCAAGCTTTCCCAGAAAACGAAGAATCTTATTAAGAAGCGTCAAATCATGAAAGTCTCAAGTACAACAGAAAAAATAGAACTGGCAGAGCTTTTGAAGTTGATTAATAGGCGTAAGGTATTCGACGTAAGAAGGTATAACATGAAGAGAATTGAATACGCTCTGAAAAACGGAGGAAGCGTCAAAGCAGTGAAGAGGAAACTTGGGATAGGCAAAAATTGAATGTATGCAATAAGGGACAAAGAAGGCAAAATAATTACCAATAAGAATAGGATAGGTAAAATAGCGGAGGAGTTTTACGGGGACCTGTACAGTAGCCGGAACAACGCCGACCTCAATACTATAAGAACTAGCAGTAACCCAGCTGACACCCCACCAGTAATGATAGAAGAAGTCAGAAAAGCTTTGGAGAGCATGCAAAGTGGCAAAGCTTCTGGTAAGGATCAGGTAACATCAGATCTGCTGAAAGATGGAGGACAGACTGTGTTAGAAAAACTAGCCACCCTGTTTACGAGGTGTCTCCTGACGGGAAGAGTACCAGAGTCTTGGAAGAACGCTAACATCATCTTAAAACATAAGAAAGGAGATGACAAGGACTTGAAGAATTACAGGCCGATTAGCTTGCTCTCTGTAGTATACAAGCTATATACAAAAGTAATTGCTAACAGAGTCAAGAAAACATTAGAATTCAATCAACCAAAAGAACAAGCAGAATTTCGAACAGGTTACTCAACAATCGACCACATTCATACTATCAATCATGTAATAGATAAATGCTCAGAATATAACCAACCACTATACATAGCCTTCATAGATTACGAGAAGGCGTTTGATTCAGTAGAAATATCAGCCGTCATGCAGACACTGCGGAATCAGGGCGTCGATGAAGTATAGACATCCTGGAAGAAATCTACAGGGGATCAACTGCTACCATAGTACTTAATAAAGAAAGCAACAGAATACAATCAAGAAGGGTGTAAGGCAGGGGGACACAATCTCCCCAATGCTATTTACCGCGTGCTTACAGGAGGTTTTCAGAAACCGAGAATGGGAACAGTTAGGGATAGGAGTTATTGAAAAGTACCTTAGTAACCTGCGCTTCGCCGATGACATTGTATTGCTGAGTAACTCAGGGACGAATTGCAACTCATGATTACGGAGTTGGACAAGGAGAGCAGAAAGGTATGTCTTAAAGTGAATCTGCAGAAAACGAAAGTAATGTACAACAACCTCAGAAAGGAGCAACGCTTCGATATAGGTAATAGTGCACTTGAAGTTGTAAAACACTATCTCTACTTAGTGCAGGTAATAACCGCAGAGCCTAAGCACGAAATTGAAGTAACTAGAATAAGAGTGGGGTGTTGCACATTCGGCAAGCACTTTCAAATTATGACAGGTAGATTGCCACTATCCCTCAAGAGGAAGGTATATAACAGCTGTATCTTGCCGGTACTTAGCTACGGAGCAGAACCCTGGAGACTTACAAAGACGGTACAGCTTAAATTTCGGACGACCCCACGAGCAATGGAAAGAAAAATGGTAGGTGTAACCTTAAGAGACAAGAAGAGAGCAGAGTGGATTAGGGAACAAACGGGGGTTAAGGATATCATAGCTGAAATCAAGAAGAAGAAATGGACATGGGCCGGGCATGTAGCGCGTAGACAGGATAACCGCTGGTCGTTAAGGGTAACTAACTGGATTCCCAGAGAAGGAAAGCGGGTTAGGGGGAGACAGAAGGTTAGGTGGGCAGATGATATTAAGAAGTTTGCGGGTATAAAGTGGCAGCAGCAAGCACAGGACCGGGTTAACTGGCGGAACATGGGAGAGGCCTTTGTCCTGCAGGGGACGTAATTAGGCTGATAATGATATATATATATATATATATATATATATATATATATATATATATATATATATATATATATATATATATATATGTGTGTGTGTGTGTGTGTGTGTGTGTGTGTGTGTGTGTGTGTGTGTGTGTGTGTGTGTGTGACGTATCAAGTGATGGTTAGGAGAAGTAGAGAAGGAAGAAGTCAGAATAGAATAAACATGGCGTATGAGCCAGGCCACGTCACCCATTCATTATAGCGTCACACGAGTCGACAGGATGGAGACCTGCCTGGCCCTTCATCAGTCACTCATCATCGACGCAGTTCCCCAGAAGACACCCTGACCATACATTGACTACCGAATCATCGCCTAGAAGGACAATGACCAGCACTATGACAGAACCATCGGCTGACCTCGACATCCCAAAGTACACCGGATCAGCGGGCGACGGACCCGTACAGGACTGGTTCGACCTGTTCGAGTTCCACGCTACCGCTGCATCTTGGTCGGAACGGGAAATGGTTACGAACTTGAGCGACTACGTCACCGGTGAGGCATTTAAATTTTACCTCACCCACATAGTCGACAACGATGAGTCTTGGCAAAAGATAACACAAGAAATGATCGTTTCGTTTAAAAAATACGATGACGACTACGACGAAGACTTGCTTGTAACCCACCATCCACAGACAACTGCATTCAGTCGTCAATTTTACAGGCAGTCTTCAACCATTCGAACGCACAACAAGATTTGACCTCTGACAAAAGACGAAGTGGCACACGAGATCAGTAGCAGACGACAACGCGTGTTTTGGGAAAAACACAGCCACCAAGCGCGTCTCCCTTGTACACGACAGTCGGCATTTCCGAAGTCATCGCTTCAGCATAAGACACGAGACGTTGCTGAACCACCTGATGCCCGGCACTCTTCGTCTCGCATACGGGGTCCACCACCTGGGTTTTCGTCACGTGGTTTTTCAAGCGCTCCTATCGCTCACCATTCGCCTCATAAGGACGCCGCAACCTCGGTAGACGACATACGCTTCCCGAAAATACCCTGTCAAGCCATGCTCTTTCCAGACATGTTCATTCATCACCGTACGGTGCACACACACTGGACAGTCGAAGCAAAGCAAAAGGCTCAGACGCATCGAACGTCGCACGCTACCAGGCGCAAGAAATACTCGCAGTGAACAGCGAAAAGAAGCCCCTGAAGAGCTTCGTGTCATTTCCACGGCACCGCAGACTTGCAGAGCTCACCAATTCACGAATCGAACAAATTCAGAAGTGCATGATACATCAAACCTCGTACACAGTTGTCTTTCGGAAGCGCCCTTAATGAACCCCGTCACCGAAGCTTCTGAAGAGCATGCTAGCAATGATGACGCATTGCCAACTATGCCCGACAAGCAAGACACCAATTCACCATTCATCAGCTGTCTACAGGACGCGTCAAACACCGAGCGAAATGAATGCCCCATTCCGGAACGGCTGCCACTACTGCCATCTCCTGAGCAGCACCAGCAAAGCAAGCAAAACGAAGTTCACAAACTCAGAAAACAACGAGAGAGACTGCAACGAGGGCATCGGCGAACGCCAAATTCAATGGAAGCGCGTTCACCAGTTGAAGAACATCGAAACATAAGATCTCCAAACCAACAAGACGTCAGATACTTTCGGACAAAGAAAAGTCGCCAGAAACGCTCCCAGCGCCTGCTATTCCGCCGACTGCAACACCACAGGAAGCGGCGAGACAGACGCGGAAGCACTGCTTTCAAACCGCAAGCACTCAGGCACTCCATCACAGTCTGTCGAGAAGCACGCAAGCAAGAAGCATCGGGATTGCACCAGTCACGGCCAAAAATACAACCCCGACGACATCCTAGCTGCCCATGCAACAAGGCGTTTCAACCTTGGTTAGCCCGAACAAGAGTTCTAGCAGTACTGTCAGTATCCACGTGTATCCCGCTCTGGTTGGAACGCTACAGTCAGCCTCGCCCACCAGAGTTGTTATAGAGTTCACCGGACTGCTCCCTCGGGCTTGAAGATATAAAGAGACTGTGGAACTTTGTCGGGACGTGATACTGCGAATTTGGACATTGTCTGTTTATTTTCTTCTTCATTTTTTGTAGGTTTTAAACGGTGCCATCTTTCAGGGGGAGGAAGAATCGTGTGACGTATCAAGTGATGGTTAGGAGAAGTAGAGAAGGAAGAAGTCAGAATAGAATAAACATGGCGTATGAGCACATATATATATATATATATATATATATATATAGGGAGAGAGAGAGAGAAAAGAAAGGCAGGGAGGTTGACCAAGTTTGGCTTCGTTGGCTACCCTACACTTGGAGTGGGGGAAAAGGAGAATATTAGAAAGGAAAGATATAGAAAAGAAGAGGGGTAAGAAAGAGAAGGATAAATAGTCAGCTCGAGACTACACAGCAGAGTCTCACACTGTTCTTTCACAAGCGGTCGTGAAGTCTGGTGGTCCTTAAAAAGTACAAGAGGGCTTTCGTGGCTTTGCGCGCATGGGAAACCGTCGGCCAAGATCCCAGGATCTTCTCTTCTGTAAGTGGTCGTGAATCCAGCTGACAGAGTTTGGCTTCCATAATACGTCGTTCAGACTGATTGATATGCTGGGCAATGGCGTAGAATGTGCTCAAGCGTTTCCTCGCCGGCGCAGATGTTGCATGCCGAAGTGCTCGCCATTCCAAGGAGGCGAGAAACTGAGCAAAGTGATGGGGATTTGTTAGAAATGCGAACAGCAAGAAACTTTTTGCTTCGCCGCCACCGTGTTCTCGTGACTAAGGTACTCGTCTGCTGACCCACAGGTTGCGGGATCGAATACCGGCGGCGGCGGCTGTATTTTGATAGAAGCCAAAATACTGTGTGCCTGTGTGCTTATATTTGGTTGCACGTTAAAGGACCCCAGGTTGTCTAAATTACAGGAACGCTCCACTATGGCGTTTCTCATAATCACATTGTGGTTTTCATACGTTAAAAACCACACACCAATAAAAAACCTTTTGAAGATGTAATGGGCGGCTTTTGAGTAGGCTTCCCGCCTAAACTAGTAGCTTTCCAAAAATGCATCTTTCTGTGTGAAAACATCACACCCAGGCCATCATGCAGTTATAATTGGGGCTAAATTGAGGAGGATTGTATAATATAAAGCGATAAAACAAACTTGGTTGATCCCTCTATGCTAGAAAGTGTTATAACACGAATGTAAAACGTCTCCTTAGAGATGCTTTAACGATAGGGGTCTGGTAGAATACTGTATGCGGAATAGCTCGCATGCCTTCGGCTTATCACGTTGTGCGTCAAGCTGAGCGCTTCTTTCTCAATAATCACGCGTCTCTCATTATCACATGGTGCTTTTGGGACGTTAAACCCCACATATCAATCAAATAATTCGCGTAAAGTACCTGGAAGGCCAAGGCTAGTTTCTTCTCTTCTGAGTTGATGTATTCATCCTTCTATCCCACACCCGAGCATTTTCTGAGCCTACCGTGGTTTTGCGCTGCCTCCGAGACTAGCCTGCCATTGGCCATGTGACAACTATTCGATGACGTCATCTCATGACGTCATTCTAACTTCCCAAGTCTGGAATGTATTAATCTCTCATAGTGTCATTTTTTGCATTGTTGCATTTTTGGAATTTTCGCAAGTGAGTGGTGGAGATAAACGTAACCTAAAGCACATTTCTAGCAACAGCTGACTGCTTTCATGTTTGTTCCTCATTTCTTGGAATCATGGAAACACGCCAGCTGGGCTTAATTGCACACTGGTTTCTCTAACGAGGAGTGCTTCACATTTTTAGGCGCTGAGGTTGTGAATTCGTTAGCAGACTTAGATTAGTTACCTAGATCATTTATTAAGGGTATCGCAGCGTTCGAGGAGCGCAATAAGCAGCAGACTCTTTAATGAACTGAGTGATGAGGCCTAGCGCGGTTCTATAAAATCAACAGATACGTTGTGAAAACGCAAGACAGGACTACCAGATTGCGAGACTTGGCAACATCACGTTGTGTGTCCCACCTATGATTGCAGTAGCAGCACACTGCATTGTGATCTGCCAAATTAGGCGTCATAACTACGCTTCGTTCACTATTGAAAAGGCGTACCAATTAAAAAGCAGAAACACTAATCATAAATAGTCGCGGTTGATTTTTTTCTATGCTGCAGGATTATAATAGTTCATAAAAATTCAAGAGAACAATGAATATCCTGACATACCTGCTTGCCAATTCAAGCCATGGAATGCGGTGTTCTTATTATGTAAAAAACATACATTCCATGTTAGAAACTATAAATACAGTGTTATCCTGGATGCGTATTTCATCTCTAACAGTGATTCACACTTGCGGCAGTATTCAAGTCGGTTCAGCAAACAGTTCGAAAGCGTCATGCCACCATAACTGCACCAACACAATATCACCATACCTTCTCAATAAGTGCATATATCTTAATCACGCTCACCTCTGCCAGCAAATGTACTGATCTGCAGGGCCTATCTTTCCGGCAGCCTTTCAATGAGCGAGATATCTTGGGCACAAAGTGACGAAAGCAACAATAATGCCCCATTCAACTCCACGACAACGTTTATGCAAGACTAACACTGCACAAAAATTTACTATGTACAGCAACAACAACAAAAAACAAAGGTAATGCCGTAAAAAATTTGCAGAAACAGTATGCTACTGTCCTTGTATTGTCTGCTGATAAGTCCATCCATCCAAGCCCATCCTTAAAGAGGTATGATAAAAACAAAACACCATGCCTGAACACAAACATTTAGGCAGGAATCCCAGTGTACCAGTTCCTGGGGGTTGCTGCGACATGAGGTTTTGTGGCATGAAGTTTAATACTGATGCTAAACATGCAGCAACTAGCACCCCAGTGAATACAACTGATTATTCAAATTATAAGATAAACATGCTTCTGTTTCAACTTCTCTAGCAATCTCAAAATAAAGAACATTCAAATCGCCACCTCATAAGCATTCTTTTTTCCTAAGCTTAAGAAAGTGTCAAGTTTCAAGTTTCAAGTTTATTTTACATTTATTAAAAAAGAAAATGCAAGGGCAAGGAACAAAAAGCTGCAAAACAGCAACTTGACGAGGTTCCTGCCCCCTTGGCCTGGGAACAACACAAATATATATATATATATATATATATATATATATATATATATATATATATATATATATATATATATATATATATATATATATATATATATATATATATTTCTTGAAAGTCTTCCTGGATTCTGGTCGAGTTACAAGTCACCAGATGAAGCGAACGAGCAAACGAAAAACGATGCTTTATTGCCAACGTTACGGCCGGGGACCGGCCTTCGTCAGGGCATACGTGCATATTACACTAACACGCACTTCTTAAAGACATAGCATGGGGGCCCCCAATTGTGAATAATCACTCTTAGCAATATTGACATACATGTTAACAAAAAGATATTCGGACATGCGCAGCATTTTGTTGATAGCGGAGCAGCAGCGCGCTATACAGAATATGGTAGGGCAAGGTGACTTAAAAGCATAGATACAAATAATATGATGGACACTTGTGATATCGCAACATTTGTGAATGAACAAAAAAGGCAATACCATGGTAAGTTACGTTCTTTGTCAATGAAATATATATGAGCATATGCGCATGTGACTTATATATATATATATATATATATATATATATATATATAGTGTGTGTGTGTGTGTGTGTGTGTATAAAGAGAGATGGAGAGAGAAATACATATTCACAAGCTTCTATGTCAACAATATCTATATATATACAATGTCTGAACAATTTCCTATTTATACATAACACAAAATATCTAGATCTATTCACATACAACAGTTTTCATGCATAAATGCGACTCAGCAATGAAAAAAACAGACAAACAATATGAATTTGCAATCGGCAAATAATATTCATATAATTGTACCCTTATTTATTTGGTTTGATTTTAACGCCTTTTATGTGAAAATGCTCAACTCGATTTTTGAGGAATACAACACATTTAATGCCCAAAGAACTTGGTACTGCAATCGACATGAGCCGTAATTTGTTCTTGGAAATGGCAAGTCCCTAAGATTTCGTTATCTGAATTCATACAATGGTTACTGTGATACAACTAGGGTACACAAGTTTAAAAATATTGCATTGTTGCACCGGAAATACTTCTTTATTTTCAAAACAAGGCTGAATTCGTAAAAATTTTCAATTGGCCGTACATTGAGAGTGAGGAATATTTCATTGGTATTTGCATCAAATGGAGCAGTGACAATATGCCGAATAGTTTTCTTTTGCGAAGTTTGTAAGATATGAATGTTTTTTTTTGATGTTGTGCGCCACACTAGAGTACAATAGCTGACATGTGATAGGAACAGACTGTTACACAAGATAAGTTTTACTTTGCTAGGAAGCATGTATCCTAATCGGCAGATAACACCACATGTTTTAGCTAGTTTAGACGATTTACGTTCGACACGTGCGTCCCAGTTTAAATTATTGTTAAAGATAACGCCTAACGTTTTTACGTTGTCAACTAATTCTATCTTGTCTTTACCTAGGTAAAGAGCATTGCTGCAGTTTACATGTTTTTTTGGAGGTGTGATCAATACAGCCTTAGTTTTTTTTGCATTATTGGTGATGAATTTAAATCTCCTCACTTTTGTAGTATGCCTAAGGATGTATTTGCTACGTTTACAAGATTTACGATGTCATTAGATTGAGAAAAAAAGACTGGTGTCATCAGCGTAAACTAAAAACTGAGCAAGTTTCGTTGTATTTGTTCTGTTTTAATGTAAAGATTGAATTAAACAGGTCCAAGTACGCTACCTTGGGGAAATCATTGTGTTAAGGATCTTGCTGATGGGAGTTTCGATCATATAGCAACGCTCTGTTTTCTGTATTGAAGATATGATTTTAGAAGTTTGAGGGTAATGCAGCAAAAACCGTAATGCTCCAACTTTGAGAATAGGGTTTTATGGTAAATAGAATCGAAAGCTTTCGAAAAGTCAATGAAAATGCCTATAGTTGATATTTTGTTTTCAAAGGTGTTTAGAATTAATTCTGTTCGCGATAACAGAGCAAGCTCCGTTGACAGTCCACTGCAGAATCCATACTGTGTATCTGATAAGATAATATGTTTATCACAAAATGACGTTATTCTTTTACATGTGACCTTTTTGAGGACTTTAAAATTATCGGAAATACAGAAACTGGCCTATAAATTGGTAATTCATTTGTGTTGCCAGATTTAAGTAAAACTATCACTTTGGCATCGATAGTTGTACGCCAACGCTTGAAATGTGAGCTGAATACGGAATTCCCACTAAGCTCCTTCTGCAATCTTGATTAGCGATCTGACGCACTCTTTCGCAGAACTAATGATGACTTCTATTTAGAGTGTATCAAGCTCACAAGTATACATATATACAAGAGACCACTTCAACGTGCTAAGGATATTGACGACTACTGTCTTTGTCGGAACAACGAAGTATCGAATCTCTTTGTCAGAGCAAGTCTTCAATATACCCTAATTACCAGCATTGCTTTACAGCTCAAGAGAATTAGAGCGGAATGGCGTAGGCAAAGAAATGCTGTTCAATCTAAGGGTGTTTGAAGCGAAGTAATATGACACGTGTTTTTCCGACAGTGTATCGACTCGTATGGCTGCGGATAGAGGCGAGCCCGGTTCATTAAATGATACTCTAGCTCACGTGGTCTTTTCTTGTTCTTTTTAGGTAACATTGGTCAGTGTGTCGGCACAGCGCCCTCTGAGCTGCATCTTCTATGCCAACCGTGTATGACATGTTAGAGCTTTGTCAGACAGACTCTAGTTTTGCCATGATTTACTCAATTCCAACTGAAATTTGCTTAAAAGAAAGACTGTAGAAATGCAATTCAAATAGTATATGTCTGAATGTAGTGATCAGAAATTGTCTTTGCAATGCCAACAGTTCGGCCACTTGCTGCATTATTGAAAATGAGCAAAGACAACAACAGGGACTTAAAGATTGTGACACGACTGAACGATGTCCTCTCGCCTTGTTCATCCGTCTTTTAATCCTGTCTATTGTTTCGCTTGCTACTTTTCATCTTCCGTTCTTTCTTTAGAACTTGGCGCTTTATTAAGTGCGCGAAATTGACACCTGGAGGCTGGGTAACGCTCTTGCTTGGCCTCCTACATGGCGAAAAGTGGTATTCTGCCAAACAGTCTGGAAGTGGTAGTTAAAGGCGTGTCTAGCAAAACCAAAATTTAATGTAGTAAACCTATCATCTTACTGCCACATTGCTCGAGTGTTTATGGTTGAGTTTCTGGGATTCCTAAAAAAATACTGTAATGTTTGGATAACTTAAAAAGAAATAAATTAATCTTGAGGATGTGTAAACTATACATAGTTGTCGAGGAATTAAGATCATCTATGCGTTTAGATAACGCAGCTCGCGCAATTCAGGAATTGATACTTCTTACGAGAAACATGAGTTAATTCACAAAATTATGATACATTTAAAGATTTCGGAAATAGCGACAGTTTTCCTTCCAGTGGCTGCTCTAAACGGTCTTGCAACGTTATTTCTAATTACAAACGGCACCCTATTCTCGTCTATAATTATATAGCGTGTTAATTCAGTGGGTCAGTGTGCAACGACTGTGAACACGGCAATATAAAACAGTACTACTCAACTGACGCTGACACTAACGAATGTTGGTTACCCCTTCGTTGACAATGACGGATTATTCGTTATTCAACACGTGCCCAAATGTCAAGGTTAATAGCCATTGGGACTTAGGGCGTGCACAGTTTCACGCACGACATAGTAACTATCTCAAGACTACACAACGTATTTCATATCTGATTGCGCCGCCAAGAACCCAAGAAAGACTAAGTGAACAGAAAAAAGAGGCACTCCCGGTCAGAATTTCCGAAGCTGTCAACTACGGCGTCACGTATAATTATGGTGGTTTTGGGAACTGAAAGCCCAACAATTATTAGAATGAATGTAAGCGATGTGTCGCACGTCCGTGCCTGACTTTCTTTCGTTCCCTCTTTCATTCGCATCAAACGATGCTTTCATTTTACAGTTTCCTTTTTTCATACTGGAATGCAGCTCTTCTTCCAGGGCGCTGGCAGCGCAGCACTTAAGTTGCTGCAGGTAACAACTGTCACATCTTAACAACCAGATTACAATAAAATGTGGTACCGGAAAAGAAATATTCGCCTTTACAAAAGTCCTGACTGCCACATCACAAATAGCTGAATGGCGACAATCGTTACGATCGCGGAGATCAGATATCGGAAAACGGCTCGAAAAAAATAGCTGTGTGAACGGGCATCGTTTTTTTTTACGCACAGTTTCTCCTTTGAAATTTGTGATAAAATTTTATTCACAATAGTAGTCATAATAATCATAAGTCACTAATTTATATACGCCCCCCCCCCCCGAGCTATGTGGTCTTAGTGCAGGCAGACGCAATAATAAAACAATAAAAAATGGGCAATGCAGTACAGACAGTCTTCAGAAAAACTAATGAAATAAAAAGAGTGAAAAGGCACAACTAAAAAGACCTCAGCGCTAAATAAGAAGAATGAGACAACAAGAATCATGCAGTGGGAGTGAAAAGTAAAGGAGAATATACACGCATATGAAGAATCTTTCTTGAAAGACGGAAAATTGAGGAATCTCTACATTGCGAAAAAGTATGTTAACACAGTGCAGAGCTGAGATAAAAACAACGACAGTAAACAGTTGTAAAGATTCGTTGGGTAACTGCTGTAGCACACTTGCTCGGTACACACTACGGCATCATTAATAATATTTCCATAGTAGTATGCCGACATTCACTATGCTATCCTTCGACATTCTAAGAACCATGGTATCCGCTAAACACTTGCTAAAAATTTTACGCCAATTGTTCATGCAGTGGCTGACGACAATGAGGAATTATGGCTGAAGTGGGTATATGCCACATTTAATGGGTGATCACGAACAAGCTTTCGTAATGGGTTGGAATATTGGACGCACCCATCACAGAATTCGCCTTGTGTGCCGTCTGGTTGTCCCTTTGCTGTTACAAAACGCTTTTTTATTGATATTTACGTGATTCCTTGCCCGACATCAAGCGTGCTGAAGGCAAGTTTGCATACAATTCACAAGCACCGACATAGCTCGGTGGTAGAATACTGGGCAGGCACGCAGCGGACCAGGGTTTGAGCCCCGTTGTGCCCTTCGCGTTTTTCACTTGCTGAGCTTTTTGTTGTTTTATTTCGTGCAATAGTGAGTACAGAAACCGACGGCGGTTGTGGCTGACAACTTACGGCAGCACGCGTAACCCGAATCGTGATCTCATAACAGCTTTCGCTGTAAAAGACTTTTTTTTTGGAACCCGTAAGCGACCATGGCGCAGGGTTGTACTGCCCATCAGGTTTCCAGAAATAAACGCCAAACTGGTAAGCTTTGAAAGGCTGCAAGTCATATTCAACTTTATTTCTATTACAGTGGCCTCCTTCTGTAGCCCGTCTGTTTCAACCAACGGCAACTATTCGTGGCATATCGCGATGTCAGCAAATGAAGCACACAACCTTTTTGCTTCTTCCTCCTTCTTTCGTGAGTTTTTCTTTTTGTTTTTTGGTCTTACATCAATCCCATTGGCGTCAACAAGCTTCTGGAGCAACTAACTAGTTTTACTAAGCCTGTCTTCGCTCATGCTTTTCAGGTCTGGAAGATTTATAAATAAACTTACAAAACCGGACTGGTACGTGATCGTTCTTGCCTTGAGAACAACTTACGGCCTAAGCGCAAAACAAAACAAGGTGTTGTTATAAGTTATGCACTCAGCATACGTTCTACAGCTATTTCAATTAGATGACAATTTACTTTCTCAGAACAATGCGTTTTAGTTAAAGTTGTTTTTATCCGCTTGCCTCATAGAAGTTCTGAAGAGTAAAGAGGCGTATTTTTCTCGGGGCTGCAGAATTCAATTATCTGTTTAGGGGTTCATGGAAGGATGGTATTCGTATTACTTTATACTCCAAAGCTCTTTTCAGCATAGTACATAAACCGGTAAGAGTTAAACAAATGCAGCACCATTGCCGTTTTTTTTTGCTTTCAGGGGTGTGCGTGACCCCTTCGATGTTTGCCAATCAGCACCTATTTATATTTTCAGTTTAAAGACCACGTGGGTCTGGGGCTTGTAGGGGATACAGTTTTGTTTTTTCAAAAGTCTGCCATCAGGCAGACTTTCACTTTTTGTTTTACGGTCTAAGCAACCTATCTGTGTCAATATTTTTTGTGCTCAGCTGCCGACTAAAAAATATCGGTGTCAACCCGTGCACGGCAGTTGCATTTCAGTGGAGGCCCAATGATAGAGGCCTTTGTACTCTACACAAGATTGAAGAACTTCCCAGAGCCCTCCACTACGGCGTACCTGATCATCACACCGCAAATTAAGCATGTGAAACAAAATAAAGTGTTATTATATGAAATATTTAAAGAGATTACGCAAGGCTACTTTTGTCATTGCATGGTTTACATGCGGATAGCACTGATACACCCCCAGAAAACTGTTTTGCTCGGCTAGCTTGCATATACACTGCATTTTCGTCCGCTTTCTCGCTGATCATTAGCTTGTGTTAGCTTTACGAGATCCGTGATTCATTGCCGGATACGAAGCATTGCCTGCTCGTGTGGCATCAGAGTTTGTAAGTACGGACCGCTTTCGGGCAATTCTCGTGGATGTTTGGTATGCGCAGCAAGCTTTAACAGCAAATGCAAAACAGCGGTACGTTTTTGATTTCTGCAAGTGACCACTTTTATTTTTATTTCCTCGCGCGTTGAGATTTTCACGATCTTCTTTAGGTGCGAAGCTCCTAAAGGCGGGGGCCTGTCCATCCCTTTTATGTATGTATGTATGTATGTATGTATGTATGTATGTATGTATGTATGTATGTATGTATGTATGTATGTATGTATGTATGTATGTATGTATGTATGTATGTATGTATGTACGTACGTACGTACGTACGTGACCGCCTATGGTTTCACCTTTTCCAGCTGCCCACTACTTCGTCCTTGCAAACACCACTATGCCCCATCACTGATACACCACTTCACCGCCCATGAAGCAAACACTGTTGAAAAGTAGCCAATATTAAATGCAAGATAGTCGTGTACTTGTATCCAGGTGCCCGTTAAACAACCATAGATTGTCCCACAGTGTCCATTCCTTGTTTGTACTTGAGCACATATACTTGCACTTTTGCCAACTGCCCACAACTTCGTCCTTGTAAACATCCCACTACACCCCATCACCGATCCACCACTTCACACACATAAAGCCGTTGGTATGAAGGGGGAGCGGAAGTGACGTATAGCTACTACCTATAAATTGTAGAATTTCTTGTTTAAATAGATACAGTATTTGTATATATAACTCTCCAGCGCTTCGCCCCTCTCATCAACATTCACTTCATGGTATGCTGTGATTTTTAATATTTTAGGAGCTTCCCGATGTAATACAGATTAGCATAATTTATTTTGATGTAGTTTCAACTCTATATATGAATCTCGCATAAAGTGCCAACGTAGGTAACACGACAACAATGTTTTAGCGATACCAACTATTATGAGTGATTGCTCGAAGTAAGGAAATGTTGCTACAAAACTTATCTCTAATGTTGGTGTCTGGTGTGAGGTACTTGTGCACGGAATATTAGAGCGACCTCTCAGGAAGCAACAAATAAAAAGATCCAGTGAACAAACTCAAGTAAGGATCACAGAACCTGCCTAGTAGATTCAAGTAGTAGTAGTAGTAGTAGTGGCAATAGACTTTTATTTCAGCCAAGACTCAAGGCCGCGCATTTCGACCGCCTATGCGTCAAGTCGATCCAGTCGAGCCAGGTGGTGATGAAAACAGAAAGTGAGGCTAAAAGCTAAACTGCTGAGCAGTTGGGCAATAGAAAAGGAAGTGTGACAGGTCGGCCTATGCGGAAGGGCTGCTCAATACTATAAAAAAGTAATAGCCAGGACACAAAGCACACGAGCATACTTGACCAGTATGCCTTGACACAACGCAGAATTTTCCGTGTCTACAGCTTTCTACCAAGCAGCTCATTGTTGTGGAACTTAGTTGGGGTTTTATAAGCCACTAATTTTCGGCGATTGTTATGAACCAGTGGAATACATGACAGACCATTCGCAGTGTAAGAAAAAAAAGCGTAAGGGTCGCTACATAGTAGCGCAGTGTAAAATACGTCCGTTGTATTTAGATGGGTCTCCACGAGACCCCACTTGAAAGGCAGTGACCTAGTTAGTCAGCATTCCGCAAGAAGGCTTAGACTCGCGATTGTGTTCAAAGTGTCAATTATTTTCGAAGGACCTCGGACACATGAAATTGTGAGTGCAGTCTCTGTATTGTCCACACCGGGAAACGTATTATTTATTTTGACTCATTACTATTACAATTCATGCTTAACCTAAGGAAAAGTGTCACTGTAATTTAGTAAATTAGGGTACCTATTACAGCCTATATGGGAGCCTTGTTTGTTATTGTCATTCACGTGCGCCATGAGCCCTTTTTTTTGCCTTAAATAGCACCAGCCAAATTACACATGGGCATATGTTAGCGTTGCCGCTGGGCAGTTCTAGCAAACAATCTGAAAATGATGCTCCAAACAGCATTGTTCCATACAAAGTACAATGGTATTTATTATTTCCCAGTTATATACACTTCAAAAGGCACACAATGTTGCGCACATAGCAAAACTGATTCGCTGAACTGGGAACAACCAATTTCCCGTAGGACGGTCGGAAAATGACAGACCCTTCATTATAAATATATTTGCATTTTCCCAAACTCTCCGTGACAATTACAGTGCTCGGCCAAGGCTCCTCCTAACTTTGGCCAAGACCATGTGCCGGGGCCAGATCTAAACGAGCACCGCGTCGCAATTAAGCCGCAAACGACCCCAACCAGCTCCCTTCGTCCATGTCTTCGTCAGCGTAGCAGTGCAGACTCCGTGTTGCTGGTCTTGTATAATTGAAGTTGCTTGAACAAATGACCGTCGTTCACTCGTCCTAAATTAGGCGAGTGCTGCCAACCTGGTCAAGCGTTTTTCTAACCTTTATAAGGGACTACGCCTCAGAGAAAAATTGCGTCTTTACGCCGCTGACCAGAGTTGTCTAGTTTGTCTTATTAACCTATCAGTTGGTGCACTTTTGTGGTACGCCTATACTTCGTACCTAGACTGATCGTTTCTGGATGGATTAATCAACTTTCTTACAACCCCCGACTTTACGACAGGATTACACTGCTTGGTCCAGCTGGTTTTTTAGCCGTCACTACATTACGACGGCTTACATCGACATCTGCACACCCTCGATTTGATTGACTGATTGATCGATCGATTGATTGATTGATTGATTGATTGATTGATATAGCTGTACCCTTTAGGTTGGACAGTGGCTAACGCCACCAAGCTGTAATACCTAATGAACCAAAAACTAGATTTATTTTTTTCTTTATAATGCGAGGTTGAGGATTCGTACTTTGAAGTGAAGGGTTTAATTTTCACTCGTGCCTTGTCTTTAGCCACCAATAAGATAACCTCCTTCTAGTTAATTCTACCTGCTCAGTCTGCCAGTTTGCTGCCACCTAGCGGTATGCATGTTGTCGGCAGCTTAGATAAAGCTCACGAGTTCTTTTCCCACTGCATTTCAATGAAGGCGGAATGCGATGCTGAACAAGTTGCACGGGAAAGAATGCGAGATGAATAAACTTCATTGAAAATCTGGCTCTTCAAGTACTTCAGCCCAGAAAGCCACACGAGCCCTTCTACCATTCTTGAGGGCAACATCATGGTGCGACCGCCTGTGAAACCTGAACAGTGTGTGATGTGTGTGTTATGCGCACTGTGTCTCTTCTCCTGCTCTCCCTCTTTTCTCCCTCATTACCCTCTCTCCCGTGTAGTGTAGCAAACTGGAATTAGTCTATTTAACCTCCCTGGCTCTCTGATATTTTTTTTCTCTTCTGGTACTTTTGTTGGAGTGAGGTGAAAGGAAGGGACCATCAGCCCCTGTCCCATCCCTCTCTGTGTCGATATATCGAAATTATTCTGGTGCCCACAACTATGACCTATGAGGTATCCTCCATTATCACGCACGTGAAGCTCCAGAATCCACTCAGGCCTTTGCGCTTAATTTCCCCTGCACGTTTTGAGAAGCTTTTTTTTCTTTATCAGTTCCTATATTGGTTTTTAAGAGACAGGACAAGCAACGACAAACAGAACAGATAATTCAATACATCACAATTGCAGATTGACAACTGTAAAGGCGCACAACGACAAAAAAGAAATAGAAACTAAAGCATATTGGCGAATGCCCATTCATTATTCATAGTAACTCGGCGTTTGTGATGTCTTGACTTCTCTTTTCTATCTGTATTAGCACGCCCTCTCTCTTATACGGGTATACCTACCAAGTAGCTCCGCTCTTTGCTATTCGATCGACGAGCTGCAGCCATTCTTCCACATTGTTGGGAAACACAGTGATAAATGTTTTGATAAAATTGCAAATGAGCACGTTCAAGGCTCGTGTGAGCCTCGAGACTGTGCTTTGCATTGTAGGAAAATGGTTGGGGTTGGACGGTACATCGTGGCCCCTCTGTTCTGCTTCTAACATTGCTGAAGCGCGGTACTACAAAACATGCACTGCATTGATGAGATTACATTTGAAATATGTTAAGAAATAAACGATTTCTTTACTGAGTGAAACTCATTTATTTATTTTATTTGTTTAAAAGTACTTGAGGTCTTCTGCCGACCCATACAGGAAGCGGGCATATAACATCACAGGTAAACACTTATATACAAAGTTGAGGAAATGCAATATTTTGAGGAACAATATGTGCAACAGCGGAACACTTACAATAGCGAGTGAAACAATACTACAATGGTGCTCTTCCCATACACTAGAATAAGAAAAAAATTATAAAAACCAAAAAATAAAAAAATGGGTTGACGAAGTTTGACATGGCTCTTTACCTTCCTGCAGACATGCAGCTGTTGAGGCTAGAATCTGTGATTTTGAAAATTCCTTCTGGCTCCGAATTGGCGTGACAACTTGAGTAGCGTTGATTGCGCCGACGTTTTTAACATCGCGTTCTTCAGAAAAGAAGCTGATTCGCCACTTCCCTCGCCCCCTACTACGACGTTACCGATAATGACTCCAGTGGAATTTTGTATTGCTGAAATTTCGTCCCTTATCGACAGACTTAAACTTTCATCATCGGCTGGCGTTGACAACATTAACTCTAAACTGTTAAAAACACTAAACAAATTATTGCAGTGTATTTGTCGATGCTGTTTTCATTGTCGCTTAAAACAAGAATGCTGCCAGAAGACTGGAAAGTGGAAAAGGTCATTCCGGTCCACAAATCAGGTAACAAACAGTCACCCCTACATTACCGCCCCATTTCACTAACCAGCGTTTCATGCAAAATCATGGAACACGTCATATACACTGACATAATAAACTTTCTGGACGCTAACAATATCTTTCATTTTTCCCAGCATGGATTTCGTAAATATTTATCTTGTGAAACACAACTAGATATATTTACTCATGATTTGCACGCTAATCTTGACCGTAACTTCCAGACTGATGCAATCTTTCTAGACTTCGCTAAAGCTTTTGATAAGGATGGAAGGACGGAAAATAGAGGGAAAAGAAAGGCAAGGAGGTTAACCAGCCTATAGGCAGCCGGTTTGCTACCCTGCGCATGGGAGAGGGATGGGGGAGATGAAAGAGAGCATAGAGGGAAGATAGAAACAGCACATTCGGCAGCACGTGCGCGCACACTCAGACATAATCCAGTCTTGTCTTTCGCGGTGTGTGAAATTGCTGTTACAGTCGCTTGTTCTAGTCGGTTTCGCGTAGGAATTTCAACAGAGCTTTCGTCGCCTTCTGTTGCAGTGTCTTCTCTCGGGCACTTGATAGAATAGTGTCCACAGACATTTGGCTGTTGTCGATGCGCGCAAAAGCAGACGCCAGTGACTGTCTCGGGATTTCATACAATGGACAGTCACACAGGATGTGGTGTAGCGTCTCTTCGCAATGAGAGGCTGCGGCGGCTGCATTTCCGATGGAGGCGGAAATGTTGTAGGCCCGTGTGCTCAGATTTGGGTGCACGTTAAAGAACCCCAGGTGGTCAAAATTTCCGGAGCCCTCCACTACGGCGTCTCTCATAATCAAATAGTGGTTTTGGGACGTTAAACCCCACAAATCAATCAATAAATCAAATCAGGCATCGCAGAGAGCGTTGTCGGCCATTCCTATGACAAAGGAGTAAGATTTTTTAAATGCCACTCCTAGCCATAAGCGATGAAGTAGGGTGGCTTCTCTTCGATTGAGTCCAGTGGGCATGCGGAGAGCCATCAAAGAGGACAGGTGGTGTTGACGATTCGTATCGATGCTTGGTGGGCACCATAGTGAAAACGTGATTTCACGCGCAAGTCACCGAAGATTACTGGCGACATCAGTCCTCGAAAGTGGTATGGCTTCTTCTCGTGTTCCTTCAAGGGCTGCCCGCGCGGCAGTATCGGCATGTTCGTTCCCTGTGATGCCGCAATGACTTGGCAGCCATTGAAGCGTCACATGATGCCTTTTCTCGAGTAAAGTGTGGAGAAGGCATCGAATTTCGAAAACAAGCTGTTCGTACGGGCTGCGACGCAGTGCTGAGAGCACAGATTGTAGGGCAGCCAATGAGTCACTGAAAATCGACCATTTTTGCGGTGGTTCCCGATTGATCACACAAAGTGCAGCGCGCAAAGCAGCTAGTTCCGCTGCTGTAGATGCCGTGGAGTGGTCAGTCCTAAAGCTGATGGTAAGTAACACCTCTTGCTGGGATAACTACTGCCCCTGACGAACACTGGTGGTTCGTGGAACCATCGGTGTATACATGTATGCTGTCTGAATATTTCTCGTGCAAAAGAAGAAGAGACAGTTGTTTCATCACGGGCGACGAAAACTCAGATTTCTTCCGGATCCCTGGAACACTAAGATGCACTGTGGGTCGAATAAGACACCAAGGTGGTATGGATGGTTTAGATGCATGAGTGAAGCCCGAGGGAAGTTTATCGTTGTATTTCACGATAATTTTGGCGAACGATGCTTGGCGCCTCTCTGAAGGCACCAGTGCAAGGTGATGGCCGGGGGCACGTGCGAAGTGTCGGATGTGTGTTCTCAGGACTTCAACAACAATGTGAGTTTGTATTGGATAGTCACCAGCAATTGCAATTGTTGCTTCTGTTGACGTGCATCTGGGCAGACCGAGGCACACTCTCAGCGCTTGGGCTTGTACTGCCTGTAAAATACGAACATTAGTCTTGCAGGTATTGCTAAGCACGGGAAAGCTATATCTGAGGAAACCGAAAAACAGGGCCCTGTAGAGCTCCATCATTGCGTCTACTGACATCCCCCACGTCTTTCCTGCCAGGAACTTGAACAATTGAGAAATAGCGGTCAGGCGCTTCTTCATATAGGTCACATGCGGACTCCAACAGAGGTCCCTATCAATAATGATGCCCAGAAACCGGTGGGTTTTAGCGTAAGAAATCAGTCGCCCGCAGATTGAGATGACATAAGGGGTCATTGTTTTACGAGTGAAAACCACCAGCGCGCATTTTTCTGGTGATATGCTGAGACCTTGTTTAAACAAGTAGTTGGCAATCATAGTTGCTGCTTTTTGAAGCCGGGAACGTATCTGAGGACGTGTGACTGCCGATGTCCAGACACAGATGTCGTCTGCGTATATTAAGATTTTAATGGTGCTTGGCAAGTATTCAGCAAGGCCAATTAGTGCAAGATTGAATAGCGTCGGGCTAAGAACTCCGCCTTGAGGAACACCCCTGGAAGTATAGCGTCGCATAGTTGGGCCATCTTCTGTTAACACAAAGAATGATCTTGCAGCCAGGTAACTCGAAATCCACCGAAAGACTCGACCACCAAGGCCAACGACCGCAAGAGCACCAAAAATTGCTTCATGTAGTACATTATCATAAGCGCCTTTCACATCTAGAATTAAAGCTGCAGATAGTCGCTTGCGGGATCTTTCGTGCTGGACGTACGAAACTAGATCAACGACATTGTCAATAGAAGAGCGGTCGCGTCGGAAACCAGCCATTGAATTCGGATAAATCTTGTGGTATTCAAGATACCACTCCAGGCGGCCTAGTATCATCCGTTCCATTATCTTCCCTACGCAGCTGGCCAGTGCTATTGGGCGGTATGAGGTTAGTTCGAGTGGGGATTTGCCCTGCTTCAAGATGGGTAACAAGCGGCTTACTTTCCAGTCATCAGGAACATAGCCATCCTGCCACGAGATGTTGTAGAAGCTCAACAGTTCTCTCCTTGCACCTTCCCCAAGGTTGCACAAGGCTCGGTACGGAATACCATCTGGGCCCGGAGAAGTTGAACGCCTGCAGAGAGCTAGTGCCGCCTCGAGCTCCTCCATTGTAAAAAGGAGATCCATGTGGTAGTCACGGGAACGGGGGACGTCACCTCTCACTGGAGAATCTGGACGAGTGGCTTGGTTGGCGATCTGCGCACAGAAATCTTCTGCGACATCGATCTCTTGCCTCCTTTGAAATAGCGCGAGCGCTTTGAATGGAAAGCTCTGTTCCGTAGGGTGACGCAGACCTTGCACCGCTTTCCAAATGTGTGAGAGTGGCTTGCGAGGGTCTAGTGACTGGCAAAACGTTGTCCATCGTTCCGACGCTAATCTATCCATGCGACGCCGAATCTTCTTTTGCATCCTCCTGGCTGCCCTAACATCGTGAATTGATTTTGTACGCCGATACCGACGCTCCGCCCGGCGTCGCAGTGCTCGGAGTCGCTCCAACTCTATATCAAAGTCGTTTCGTGTGGAAGATATCACCGTGCGAGTGGCGTTTTGCATTGTGCTCTTAATTGTTTCCTCTAACCCAGATCGTAGGCCATCGCTGCAAGCATCTTCCATGTCAGATTTGAAGTTGGTCCATTGGACTGCTCGAATGGTCGTCCGTGGTCCATAACTAGACATGCCTTTGATGTTAAGGTAGATTGGAATGTGATCACTTCCTCGTGTCTCAACATCTGGAAACCACTTGACGTATCTCGCGAGGGAGTTGGAGACAAAAGCAAGGTCGAGACAGCTGCCGTATGTCACACCTCGAAGAAAAGTGGGGCTGCCGTCGTTCAGGAGAGTAAGGCCATAGTTGTAGGCGATGTTTGCTAACCTGCGTCCTCTTGCATTTGTCCGCGTACTTCCCCATGCGTGATTGTGCGCATTGAAATCACCTATGAGGACCCATGGTGCAGGACACTCTCTCAAAATATCCGCTAATCTCCTGGAATTGAGATTACTTGACGGCGATATATAAACGCCTATGAGAGTAAACATGAGTTGGTTCTTTTTCACAGTGATGCAGACATACTGATTGTCATCGTGAGGTGCAATTGGTTGCACAACATACGTCAGTTCACGACGAACAAAGATGATGATTTTGCTGCACGCACCGTTCGTTGAAGACATGACAGCTTCGTACCCCGATAGTCTTATTGGTTTCGACAAATTGGGTTCACAAATGACGATGATTGGAAACACGTTGATAAACACAAACTGACGAAAATCTGAAAGGCGTGATTTTAGTCCTCTGGCGTTCCATTGGATGACGAATGCAGCCTTGACTTCTTTACGAAATGTTGAGGTGTGAGTAGCCATCTTCCTAGTTGAGAGATTCAAGCACTGGGCTTAGGGCGTCCAATAGTCCAAGTGCGCTTCGAGCAGATGGTGTCTTTATGTCGACTAATATCGCTCGGATGGCTTCTATAAGGGAACGCAGCACCGAGATCACTTGACGATCAGTTTTAGGCAAATCTTCCATGGTTGGAGACGGCTCTTGTGTGGCCACAACCTCCAGAGGTTCCTTGGCAGAAGAGCGCGTCGGGAGCGTGGGCCATTCCTCCAGAGAAGGAGGCTTCTCTGTTTCTTTCGTAGAAGGGGTGGGCTCTTTCGCGGCGCTACTGGATAGAACCGCTAAAGAGTGGGAAGGAGCGTCTCGGGAATGTGCCTTCTTTGAAGACTTTCGATGATGCCGACGTCGACGCCGACGCCGGACTACTTCGGCTGCCTCCCTGTGTGTTGAGTTGTCTCGGGCCATTTGTCTGAGAACCGCGCGCTCCTTTTGGATTCGAGGACAGTCTTTCGACGAGGCAGCATGAGGACCACTGCAGTTGGCGCACTTCAGAGTAGTCGCCCGACAGGTGTCTTCAGCATGAGGTTCAGCGCAGCGGGGACACAGTCGTAAGTTGGGGCATACGCCCTTGACGTGTCCTAGCCTGAAGCACTGTTGACATTGAAGTGGCTTTTGGATGAATGGTCGAACCGGATGTCGAAAATGTCCAACTTTAACGTGGGACGGTATGCAATCTCCCTTGAAAAACACTTTTACGCAGCGCGTATTTCCAAGGCGCCGCACTTGCGTAATGACAGTTCCCTCGTTTGCAGGCTTGATGAGGGTAGACAAGTCAGCACTAGGAATGGCAGTGTCGATGTCATATATTACACCGGCAATTGATTTGTCATCCATCGGGATAAAGGGGCGCATTTTAATGCCACCTAGCTCAGTCATTTGCTGCAGCTGTCCTAGCGCACTCACATCGTGCACGTCTATGGCGAGAATGTTCTTGCTTGGGTTTACTCGTACGTCCTTAATTTGATGTGGCACCGCACATTCGAGAGCAACCGAAAGGGCTTGCCTGTTCAGGAGCCGCAGGTTGCTTGATGGATCTTCGGGTATGAAGATGATGACGTGCGGCCAGCGCGGGCCTTGAATGCACAGTCGCTGTGCTTGCAGGAGCTGATGCTGCTGTATTCGCCGTCCTTCTCTTTGCCCTCTTACCCCGGACAGGTATAAAGCTGCCATCGGATGTGTCGTCTTCCGACATAGAGTAGAGATCGGTGTCCTCAGTGTCACTGGGAGAGCCAGCTCGCTTCTTTGTGGTTGACGGGTGTGAGGACCTGTGACCAGGCGGGCCTCTGGCATGCTCCGTGTCCATCACCGCAAGACGGAGAGGCGAGGCACCTCAAAAGACCAATGATTTCACTAAAATGAAACAGAGCGCTGAAACAAGCGTTCTTCTAAAGGTCTCTTTAAAGCTTTTGATAAGGTACCACACAAACGCCTGTTACTAAAACTTGACCAGTTGAATCTGCACCCCAAAATTCTTGCATGGATTTCAGAATTTCTTGCTAACCGTTCCCAGTTTGTCGATATTAGAAATAAACATTCTAGCTCCCTCCCGGTAACATCGGGAGTCCCCCAAGGTTCCGTCCTCGAACCCCTTCTGTTCCTAATATATAATAACGATTTACCCATGCATGTATCTTCCCATATCCGCATGTTTGCCGACGATTGTGTTCTATACCACAAAATTACTAACCCCTCTGATCAAACTGCGCTTCAAAATGACCTTCATCGTGTACATCAAAGGTGCGACCTGTGGTTGATGGAGCTTAACCCCTTTAAAAGCAAACTTGTTTCTTTTCAACGCCAGCATAATCCCTTGCATTTTTCTTACGTAATAGCTAAGTCTACTTTTGAACAAATCAAATCCTATAAATACCTAGGCGTCACCTTATCCAGTAATCTTTCATGGCGCACGCATATCACGAACGTCATAACATCAGCGAACTGAACTCTGGGTTTTTTGAAGCGTCATTTGCGTCATGCCCCACCTGACATCAAACTTCTCGCCTATAAATATTTAATCCGAACTAAACTAGAATATGCAGCTCCCATGTGGAGCCCGCACCAGGTATACTTGATAAATGAATTAGAGCCTGTGCAAAACCGCGCCACTAGGTTTATACATTCTTCATATTCATTTAACATAAGCATATCATCCCTTAAACGTGAAACTGGTCTTTCGAATCTTTCAGTGCGCCGCCACATTACCAGCCTTTGTTTGCTACACAAGTTCTTTCACAGCCCTCTTAATCAAGCACCCTACATCGTCCCACCAACGCGCATATCTCACCGCACTGCCCATGCGTTTCAAATTGCCCGTTCACATGCTCGCACTACTACTTTTACTGCCTCTTTTTTCCCCCGTGTAGCAGTGGACTGGAATGGCCTTCCCTGTGACGTTCCAGCCATCACGTGTCCATCAACATTTAAAAAGAAGGTCACCGCGCACATTTTCATTTGAAAACCTGTGTACATTTACCTGTAACCCACCCCTCATGTAATACCCCCTACATGGTGGTCTTTAAGGTATTAAAGTGATGTGATGTGATGAGCATGTCACAATTGACAAAAGCGTGCTTGCGACTGACCTGGATCATAAGTAAACTTAATGTACACATTCGGGTCGTCCAACCAAGACAGCAGCTCGGGCGAAAGTACACGTTTGGCGTGATGAAAAAGCGTTGGACAAAGATTGCTGCTTGCGTGAGTGAAGGCTCCGGCAAGGGAACTTTTGTTCTTCGGGCTAGCTCCTGTACTGAGCAGGGCAAGTTCAGTTGTCATAACTTTGGCTCAAGCGACGCTTAATGTGACGGTCATAAATATATTGGGAACAGTCACAAAGATATTTGTCGCTACAGTCACTGAACGCTCTGTGCTGAATATTGACCATTAACCAACTTTCAGTTTCAAACCTGGATGTACTTCCTACATACACTGCAAGTCGTACACCTCAATTTTACTTATAGAGGTCGCGTGAATAGTTTAAACAGCGTCACAATTATATCATCTTCAAAACCTCATACCGGTAACTGTTTTACTTCCTCAAAAAGCGTTGGACAAAGATTGCTGCTTGCGTGAGTGAAGGCTCCGGCAAGGGAACTTTTGTTCTTCGGGCTAGCTCCTGTACTGAGCAGGGCAAGTTCAGTTGTCATAACTTTGGCTCAAGCGACGCTTAATGCGACGGTCATAAATATATTGGGAACAGTCACAAAGATATTCGTCGCTACAGTCACTGAACGCACTGTGCTGAATATTGACCATTAACCAACTTTCAGTTTCAAACCTGGATGTACTTCCTACATACACTGCAATTCGTACACCTCAATTTTACTTATAGAGGTCGCGTGAATAGTTTAAACAGCGTCACTATTATATCATCTTCAAAACCTCATACCGGTAACTGTTTTACTTCCTCAACTCTTCCATTGACTATAAGATTGGCCTCTCTTTCATAGCGTCATTCGAATGAATAGGAAGAAGCGATTGACTTTCGCAATTGATTTAAACTCAATTTAACCTTGCTCCTCCTCGTAGTATGTCTTCATTCCACCAAACACAATTCCGAGAAACAACCTTTCTACAATGTTCTGCTTTTCAAACATTGAAGGGAGTGGTCCCTGATTTACGCGAATGGTCAAACAGAATTGCAGAATGCAACGCACCAATGGCCACAAAGTTACGCCTCTTGTGAGCAGCGTTGTCAGATATAAGTAGTACTAGTACATCGTAGTTCCACGGCCGTGGTGTTTCGTCCAGTTCTAACTAGTCCACTTCTCCGATTGTGTTTTGTTCGTGCTGTGACACAGAGAACGTGCTTATTGGTTGATCCTGTAAGTGACCACAGGGCGTAACGTTGTGACGATTGTTTACAACCGGCTTGTGCACACGCAAGAAAAAACTACGACCAGACTGGTACGAACACTCGTCCAGCAGCACTGCGATGACGTTTTTTTTAATGTGCCCATTTGGACAATTGTGATTGCAAGTGATTCTGATGCGGTGCTGGGAACTTCCTGAAAAGTGAGAGTTGTACTGGTGAGGTGTCTCGAAGCAGCGCGTTTCGGCTCAAGCGGGAACTGGTCAAGAGTGAAATGCTTCTGAAGGTGCGTTGATTACAACCTACAGCTGCTCTGTATACGTGCATACGCACAAGTATTAGAATTAACTGGCACACACTAGACGCTCATTAGACGTGCGCCTGGCGTTTCAATAAAAACCGACAATTTAACTCGCTTCGCAGATCCGCGTCGACGTACGTTGACCGAGTTGCACGAAAGCATTCGCGTGAAATGGTTCATAGTTGCACTTCATGGTGCGCTTCATCTCGGAAAGCACGAGGTAAGTTGAAGAGAGAGAAACCATTTTCTGTTGTTTTACGGCAACGCAGCATTGCTGAAAAACGCAGATGTTGCATTTAACGAGCATGGCGAAACAATCTTGGTCGAGTTAGCGCACACCGAAACGCTCCTCCTCTTCAGTTTATGTTCTGGCTAGGATTTTGTCTTTGGTCACCGCGAGAATCCGGCTGGAGCCATATGCGCATGCGTACTCGTTTTGAACCTTTTGCATACTAATAAATAACACCACCAGCCATCTGCAAGATCACGTGCAAGTAATGCACCAATCACAGACGCGGTTGGCAGAGAAAAAGAGGAGTAATCGATAGAGTGAGGAGGACGGCTCGAGAACAATGAGTGACGCTACCTTGTAAACTTGTTTCATCTAGGGACCTTACATGCTGCAACTCCGCAGCGCCCTCTCATGTTCATTTGAGTTGCAAAAAACAGTATTAGGCAGCATGCCTCGCGCGAGTGCTGAGCAACTGCAAGACAAATTTACAATGCGATGTACTGTCAAATGCTCAAAAGGAGAAAGAAAGATGCGATGAAATATTTCAACCTGTTGCCCGCCGTCTAAACCATCGTACAGCAGCGCTGAGCTCGAGAGTGGATCAATGGCTGTAGAGACCACGTCGTTTCAGAAACTCGTTGCTTGATTTCAAATGCGTGCACTTGCGACTTTCAAGCATCATTATGACCATTTAGATCAACATGATCATTCAGCAAAATTTCGTTGAGTGATTTTAAATGCGAAGCATTTTTAGCGTACTTCGCCGACATTGAGCGTATCTATCTATCTATCTATCTATCTATCTATCTATCTATCTATCTATCTATCTATCTATCTATCTATCTGTGTGTCTGTCTGTCTGTCTGTCTGTCTGTCTGTCTGTCTGTCTGTCTGTCTGTCTGTCTGTCTGTCTATCTATCTAGCCGCCTACGACTTTTAGCTCTCCTGGCTGTTCGGATAATGGTATCGATACCAATCTTGGTATGACATAACATGACTGTGCGACGAGCACATTTGACAAGTCATAACATGAAAGTAATGATATGTATTTCAAGAATATGATGATTTACATTTCACGGTCTTGTTCCTCTTGCGGTGGTCTCGTTCACATGATATGTTGCAAAACTGATATTGTATGACATGATTACATGGCAAACACAAGCGACAGACCCTAACGTGGGAATCATGACATGCATGTCATGTAAGTCATGAGTCATGACTACACGCCACGCTCTTGATGCGCTCGCAGCCGTCTGGCTACCTTCACATATACCATGTTTGGCGTTACGTGATGTGAATGGATGACGAAAGTATATCACTGGTACAAACATGATAATCATGAGAGGCGTGTCATGTGGCATTATGACTGCAGGCCACACTCATGATGCCCTCGCAGCCATTTCGCTAGCTTCACTTATACCAAATTTGGTATTACAGGACCTGAATGGACGATAAAGGGAAGTGACTAGTGCAAGCATGATAATCATGTGATGCGGGTCGTGTAAACATAAGACTACATGCTACGCACATAATTCACTCGCTGCCGCCTCGCTAGCTGCACAAGTACCAAATTCCGAATTACGCGTTCGAAGCTCTACCAGTGAGCTACCACGGCAACCAAATTCAGTATTATGTGACGCGAAAGGACGACATGCAAAAGACATGTCCAAACATGATAATCAAGACATGCGTGTCATGCAACAACATGACTACATCCCGCACTCAAGATGCGCTCGGGGCCGTTTCACTAGATTCATATATGCCAAATTTGGTATTATGTCACGTGAATATATGACGGAGGTATGTGACTGTTGCAAACATAATAATAGAGAGCTTTAGTAGTGCGGAATGGTGCTACGTACACATCACGCAAGCGTCTTGCGTTACGTGGGGTCGTTTGCCACTAATCCGCTTTTAGTACGCCGTAGTACCCACGTACGTAACGAGCGTGAAGCGTGTTGCGCCATCTCGTAGATCAAAATAGAAGCACGTGTTGTTGACAGCCAATGTGAGCCAATCCATGTGTTATAGCGAGATTATGGCCATATCTTAAGCCACAGAGCCGGTAGGTGCTTGCCTTCGATGCCACCATTTTGCAAAACGAAGTCTCGCACTGTCGCGAACTTGTTCGAGAGCGGCGCGATCACCTCATACGTACGCACGCGCGCATCTCATGCGTGCGTACGTAGCGGCTGCGTACGTAACGCGATACGTGCGCGTTGCGGTCTGCGCATGCGCACTACGCAGAACGTGGCGTCCTTACGTACGCAACGCCGCCACGTACGCAGCGTACGCAGTACTAAAACTCTCTAATTATGAGATGCGTATCACGTAAGAGCATGCCGCCACACTCAAGGGGCCAATACACTTAGACGTGACCCGGTGCGCGTGTGCTCCAGCGTTCGTTTCGTCGCGTCATGCCGGCGATGCCACGCCAAGCGGCGATATGCCTGGCATATACTCACCGTTACGCGCCGCACTGCTTTGCTTTGACGCATGCGTGTTGGAGCACGCCCGGTGTCCCTTCGTCACGAAGCTAGGCCGACGCAGTGCTTTCTGGGTAACGTGGTTGGTGCGAAATGCACCATGTCGCATTTCGCACCGGAGCCACCAGGCTGCACCGACAGACGCTGGTCGCGTCTGGCGTGAGACTATAGAGTGTTCGCGTTTTGCTAGCGTAGCGTCGCTGCGTCCTGCGTGACTGGACGCAGCCACGCAGGACGCTCCACATAAACCAAATTTGGTTTATGGGGAGATGGACTATGTTATTGAAACCATGCTCTCGCGCTCGTATGCATGGTCTGCCCTCTGTTTTAAAATGCATATATTATACTATATTTTTCTTTAAGTCTGCCTATGTTGCAGTCGAGCAATTAAATGGTATGAAGAAGTAAGAACTGCGGTTGTACGGTACTTTTGCTCGGACCGGTCACTTCCGAAGGTGCAGCTATTGTTGACGAATCAAGTGCGCGTTGGTATGTTCTTGTCTTCGCTCGTGTAACTGATAATTTCGATCGAGATTGGTCTTACGTTTGTCGTACCTCGGTACCGGCAGTATCAGGTCCCTGTCAAATTCTGAACAGAAAACGATGCATCGGAAGTCTTCACAAAAGGAAGACAAACAATCAGCAACTTGCACCGTAAATGCTGTAATATGTGGCTCATCTTGTTCTCGTGTTCAACATGAGATCGTAGATGGAGCCTACGGGATCATCGAAGGATGGCACTGTACATTCTCAGTGTGTTTCCCTGTGTAGTGTGTAGTGGTGTGTTGCATCATCATCGTCATCTTTATTGACGCCTCTTTTGTGATTTTGTGGCAGCAGTTTTGAGTGTACTGCGCTTAACGTTCCCTGCCCATATCAACTATTTTTGTTTATTATATTGGCTAGCTCCTACATCTTCTCCAGCCTTTTGTACACACGTCCGGGTCCATGTGGTGCAAGTGGAGGGTCTTTCAATTCTCGTTCCCTCGCACCCCATGTATTCCTTGAAATAATATCTCTGCACTTTTTACTATTATTATTAAAAAATGTCACCCTTTATCATGGCTGGCCAAATGCGATGATATCCACGGACTGGTAGTGATACAAATTTTAAAGAAAGACAACAAGAAAGAGCTCTGAGAAGCCCCATTGGCTCAAGTAGTCTGCTATCTTTATTTTGGTTTGAAAAAAACTAGAGCACCCTGCGGCTCATCGTATTGTTCGGATGAGTGCACCCGAAAAGACACAAAGGAAGCAGATAATAGTGAATTTGCTTTCAGAGCCGCCAGTGCCGTTATTATATGCATGGTCATTAGGGAAAACAAATACACGCGATCGAAGACGAGCTGGGTCCCGCACCTTGGCAACATCGCGATCAGGCAGCGCATAAGTAACTTACCATTTGTACTTATACTTACAGCTTCAAAACAAGAGGCTGCTTTTGAATAGAGGACAGGGCAGCAAAGAATAAATGTAGTATGGACATCACGCTAAAACAAAACTTCCGCTGAGGCAAAATGTGGGGTGAATGCTACCACCAAGCATCTTGAGGGTATCATTTTTTTACAGAACCGATAAGTGTTGCAGTGGTCTCGTCTATAGTGCTTCCCAGTGGCTATTATCATTCTATTACGACATTTGTGTGTTAAAGCCCCGGTCAGAGCTATAGAATTGCTTGCAACCTTAAGTAAACGAACCTGATAAAATATTGATGCCGATTACTTTCGTGTGGAACAATAGGTCCTTGAAAGCAAAAATAATGCGACTGTATCTCAAGCCATATTTGACAGTGAAAATGATACGACAAAAAGAAAGATGGCCACCTTAGATTAAATTAAGCTCGGGATTAGGTTCACGTGAGTATCATGGGCGTGGGAAATGTATCGACTGAATATGCCTGTACATTGCTTTAGACTTGCACTTCTACATTGTCATTCGAGGCGAGCATGGCAAAGTAGTCAGGTCAGATAGGTGGTCTCAATCAATGCTTTGCAAATGAATATTGAGCAGCGTGAGGCTCATTTTCTTGCGTTAATTCTTTTGTAAATTACTCATCTATGACACCAAAATGGAGTCTTTGCATTTATGAGAAGATAATGTCGTGTGTAAGACTGCATTTTAACGCAATAATGTTAGAGCGCTCAATTCCGCAATATTTCGGTGTCGGCGTCAGTGTTTTTGGTTGAGAGCAAAAACTGGGATCATTAAAAAGCTTTAGTTGCTCAGTTATGATGTACGTACTATTGATTTCTGGCGGGTGGCCGGTGTTTATTCAACTTCGCACCTGATTTGGCCCTCGCGCCGATCAGCATGTTGTGAGTCAATAGCACGCAACGTGTATCGGATATTTTGTTAACACCTTACCGAAACAATCCGTATAATGCGAGGCTGCAAGCACTCATGTCAACAAGAAAATCAAGTTATATTGGAGTAAAAAAGACTGAAAATAAAGTTTTACGAAGGTCAGAAATTAGTGGAATTCACCTACATAATACTCAAGAGCTGAAATTGCACAAACAAAAAAATGAAGCTGGGTTCCTGAGAAAAAAAAGTTCTCAAAGTTCTTAGACCGTGAACAGTTCGGTGAAACTTCATCCGTTACTACACTTGCTTGATTGTCTGCTAATTCTGCACTCATTATAAACGAAATATAAAAGAAACACAGCTCCAGTTTCATTTTATTTTTTGCCTTTTGAACTGTAAAATTGTAGTTTTGTAGCACATGGCCAGTAATGAAAGTGCAGTTCTTGCCCCTTTCAGCATCTTACCAAATATTTCTAAGGGTGCGTGAAACACACATATTTAGGCCTTGAATTTATATTATATTGCCAATGTATTTGAACGAATGATATGTAAGTGGCATACGATGACATGAACTACCGTTTCCTAAATTTAAACAACAAAATAGAAGAACTTGCAAGCTTATAAGATTATACCAAAACTTGGAACCTTGTTCTTCGTAATACGAAGTAAGATGGTAAGCTTTATAGTTTAATGTATGCTTTAGCGGTTTTTTTTTGAAAGACTCTCTTGGAAAGCAATCCAAACTTTCGTTTCTTCCAGAGACAGTTTTGGTGTGAAAACAGTGCACTTTCCTGAGCTTCAACAAAATCAGCTTCATATTTTGCCTTCTAGAGAACTCGACGAGGTTGCGCTTTGTGATGCTATGTTTTCGATGTCTCAGACAGGACATCACTCGCTAATGGGCGCCAGGCTCTTAGCGAAGACTCAAGGATCACTAAGAACTCTCCGAGCTTTCTGACAGCTGCTAAAAAAAGCAATACCTACCTTTGTTCCCTCAGGTAATGTTGACACGAAAGAAGGGAAGTTTGATGGGTAAACCTCGTATCTGTCTCCGACGAATATCCCTGCTACTTTGGTGGGCTATTTCTTCACGTCTCAGACAGCATGCATGGCATTTGCCTGGGAAAGAATGCAAGTAAATGTGAAAAAAAACATTAGGCTGGCTGTTTAGGTCTTTCTTGTTGATTTTTTTTATCCATTTTGACCAGATGCCAGCACTCACCACGCTTTGATACTCTTTGTGCACCACTCGACAGAGTTTGCCTAGAACTGGTAGAAGGTGGTGGAGGCACACATGGTATATTTAAGCCCAAACATGGACAAAACAATATCGTTGAACCGCTGTATACGCAAAATAAACGCAATAACTTTACTACACACGCCGAGACATCTGACGCGAGACAGGTAGAATCTGCAAAAGTGAACAGAAATCAAAATTATCAACAAAGAACACAGCACTGTCACTGCGAAAGTGTTCCAAACATCTCTGTATCTCAGCTTCTTTGTATGCTCCGCAGAAACATTCGCTCTGTGGTAGTTAACTTCACAAGTGTGCCAAGGCGTTGGACTCCGCTTTGTAAGAAAAACCTGCATGATACTAATGCAAGTGTAGAAGTGAGAGGAGTGTTTAGTGCTTGCCCACTCATTGTTATGCTTTACCTTGTGAGCGGTGTTTACTGCTCACGAGTTCACTCTCTCCTCTGAAGCATTCAACATGCAAACAAGAAATATAGCAACTGAACGTTAGGCTCATCATTCCGGATGCAAATTTTGCGAATACCAAACTATTATATTATGGTTTGTTTTCTCTGAACAAAATAGGGTCCAAAAGTTTAAAAAATAGAGTGAGCATAATTGTAAGCTGTCAAGATAGGTAATTTTTGTTTGTCTTTTAGGAGCTTGTTTTAAATATTACACTTTCTGTGCTTTTCTAATAACAACTGTCAGAATAGTCGATGATGATGATGATGATGATGAACAAACTTTATTTAATTAGCAGAAAGATCCTCCTCCCCTTTCAGGTGCGAGAGGAAAAGGGAAGACCAAACCTAGACGACGGCCATGATCCATGTGATTTTTTTTAATTCCTACTCATTTTGTGTGTATGTGCAGGCTATCATGGAATTGGGAAGACATTCATGGAGTAAAATCTATTACAGGGAGTGAGACTGGACGGATGAACCTTCAATTGAATCCACTCTATTTCATCAGGAGGAGGTCTATAAGTTTATGAAAATGCCCAGTATGGTAGTGTAGAGGGTTGTTTTAATTATTATTGTGGTAGCAGTTATATGGACACTCTCGGCTGGATTTCGCCGCCGGCGTCGGCGTGTGCGTCGATGCCATGCACCGTATCTGTATACGTACCTATACATGTGAAAACGCAAGAAAGAAAAACAACTCAGGGAAGAGACTCGGGCACGCTGAATCGAACGTGGGACCTACACGTCGTGAATGCGAGGCGTTAACCACTGAGCCATCGAGAGGTACCTCCTTCAACGTTCAAACGGCAAACTATTCATATCTACCACTTACCGCTGTTGGCGGGCATCTCGGGGGGAAGAACTAGCGTGTTTTTAGTATTATCAGCAAGATGGCGCAGTTAGTGCGTGGCGGCTCTCATCGCTCACGCGTACTTTGGCCCGCTTAGAGAATAAGGGGGTGTCGGATATACGCTCGATCGCGTGCCCTTATCTTGCAGTCGGGAGAATCGTACGTCTTGGTCAGCCTTTGAGTTCGTTGGGATGATTCTGTTGTAGTTACCGGGCGCAAAAAAACACTGCAATTGTTGCACAGCCTCCCTGGCGCGCTTTTCAGACACAGCAAAGTAACAACTGAGACGCTTATTCGCGTTCGTCTGTACCTACGAGTGCGTTTTGAGCGTCATTTGTGCGTGGGAAACGCGGGGCAGGTTTGAATCTGCTTGTGGTTCTGCGCATGACCTTCCAATTTGTTGTTATTGCGTTCATTTCTTCGTCTTTGCGGAAAAGTGTGACTTTTTCCCCAATACCAGTATACTGGAGAAATTCAAAAAAAGTACCTATGCAAACACATCCTATGCAATTTTGTGTCTCAAAAAACAAAACTTTCAGACACCAGCAAAAACGGCAGCAGCGGAAAAACAAGCACAAAAAGAAATACTATATAAAACAACGAAACGTCTCAGAAAAGAAAAGAAAGTTGCTCAAATGTCAAATCGTTCGAAAGTATTTTTGTAATACATTTTTTAGTGTGATGCATGTATTTGTGAAAATATATATTTATATTCAATCTGCATATAAAAAGAACATGTGTGTAATGGATGTGGGTCATTCACAGGCAAAAACACATATGCCAAGAACCTAAGCAAGGTCAACTATGCAGCAGCTGACTACTAAAAATAGAGGGAAAGAGATGCAAGGAACGAGAAGAAGGTCAATTATACGCATTTCTGTCTCATGCATAAAACAAGCAGTGACAACGGATAAGCTAAGATGTGAACACAAAAGTTGTTTTATAAAGTAGAGATTATATAGAATACTAATCAGCGTCGGAATTCATAAAAACATCTGATGCCGAACACTTAGACGTATAATTAGGGATGCCTTCTCATTAAAGTGCGTTTACGATAGGCAGGTTTTGTAAATTTGCCGCCGATGTATATTTGAACGCCAATATTTGATGTCAGTTATTAGAAAGAAAAGGTAAGCAGGTGCCAAAAAGAAATGCATGGTGTCAGCATGAAACGCAGGCTTTTTCTTTCTGATATAACCATGGTGACCAGGCGGTGCTGAAAGAAATTACATCAGTATTTTGCTATTTTTTATTCTTTTATATGGCTTTTTATCAGTCAAAGTATTATATGTAACCCTGCTTCATTATGACGCGAAGTTTTCCAATGTAACATCAAGTCAAATATCCAAGGTGAAGCCATGGGAGAAGTCTCTACCCCAGGCTTCAGTACGAAACAAACATAAAAATGTTGGTCGTTCTGCTATTCTCGTAATAACCCGCCGCGGTGGTCTAGTGGCTAAGGTACTCGGTGATGACTCGCAGGTCGCGGGATCGAATCCCGGCTGCGGCGGCTGCATTTCCGATAGAGGTGGAAATGTTGTAGGCCCATGTGATCAGATTTAGGTGCTCGTTAAAAAACCCCAGATGGTCGAAATTTTTGGTGGCTTCCATTACGGCGTCTCTCAGAATCATATGGTGGTTTGGGGATGTTAACCCAATACATCAAATTATATTCTCGTAATATCAAGTCAGCTAACTTCTGTGCGATTCATTTATCTGCGTACGTTGTGAGACAATAAAGAAGACTAACAATCCACAACGTTAAAACTTCTGACTAACATTCCATGAACGGTAAATAAGTCTAGTGTATAAACATTTAGTAGCATTACGAAATTCCAAGTGAATTGAAGTTTCAGTGTAAGTTATTCAATTGTCGTAGTTGTGGCTTGATATATTTGTTTTATGTTGTTGTTGTTTCTCTATAGTTTCTTTTTTAGTCTTGCGGCTTTATATAGTAACCCGGTTGTGGCTAAACAATTCCCTTTCAACCCTTTTCTTCGGTAAAAGAATAAGTTTTTTAGCTAGGCATCATTAGTTTCATAGCCTATCTTTCGACATGCTGCCTACTAAGATACTGAGGAGCCAACCAGCCAACCAAGCCGGTTTCAGAAAGCCTAAAGAAATGAGGCCTTCTATACTGCGCTGCTCATCTGCATAGTTATATGTCTCGTTTTTCACAATTTTTGCGGCTCTAGATCTTGTTATAGCGGGTGGTCAGCGCTTTGTTATACGGCAACATGGTGTGTTGTCGAGATTGCTTTTAATTTCGACCTGCCATATCCCAATGTTGGCTGGATATGAGCGCATGACCTTCGTTGTTGCCAGTAGCAAATGAGGTGTTGCGCTCTCAATCACGCGGAAGAATGTCCGATCCCCAAGCATGGAGGGAAGAAAACAGTTACGCGGTATCATTGCAATATGAGAGAAAGAAAGAAAGAAAAAAAGAAAAAGGAAGAAAGGAAGGAAGGAAGGAAGAAAGGAAGGAAGGAAGAAGAAAGGAAGGAAGGAAGGAAGGAAGGAAGGAAGGAAGAAATGAAGCAAGAAAGGAAGGAAGAAAGGAAGAAATGAAGGAATGAAGAAAGGAAGAAAGAAAGAAGGAAGGAAGGAAGCAAGGAAGGAAGGAAGGAAGGAAGGAAGGAGGGAAGGAAGGAAGCAATGAAGGAAGGAAGAAAGGAAGGAAGGAAAGAAGGAAGGAAGGTAGAAGGAAAGGAAGAAATGAAGGAAGGAAGGAAGAAATGTAGAAACGAAGGAATGAAGAAAGGAAGAAAGGAAGGAAGGAAGCAAGGAATGAAGAAAGGAAGGAAGGAAGGAAGGAAGGAAAGAAGGAAGGTAGGAAGGTAGGTAGGTAGGTAGGTAGGTAGGTAGGTAGGTAGGTAGGTAGGTAGGTAGGTAGGTAGGTAGGTAGGTAGGTAGGTAGGTAGCCCTGCCTCGCAAAGCACTGTGTCCTGTCGCTCTCCTTGACATTGTCATTTGTCCTTTCGCTAATTAGGCATGTCTGGCGCCAGTCATTCATGAGGCTCAGAAATATTTTTTGTTCTAATATTGATAAATTTAGAATATGCAACGTATTGACGAAATTGATATTCGGTTTTAATTTCATCGGGAAGCTGCTTCAAGCACGGCTGCAAGTAAATAAATTAAAACTATAAAATATGCTTTGGATTATCGTCCAACGATTACTTAATCGCGCAACGAGAGGCGTGCCGCCATATCTTTACTATTGCAAGCATGTCACAGCTGAAGCAAGGCTGAAAGTGTCTTTGATGTTCTCAAACAATTTCATTCTTAGTTGGCGCATTGTGTTTAATGTTTCCTTGTGCCTTATTTAAGACGACATCGCTGATCATTGCTGAAGAATCGATTTTGTTTGTGCCTTCATGGGCACTTCGCTGAAGGATCTCTATAATTGTCCATAAAAAAGGAACAGGATGGCTGACTTTCAATCATGCCTTCTTGATTTTCTTTGGTTGCTAGTTTTATCTCTCGTTAAGGTCTCCACCAAACCACCTAACGTTTACTCTAATAAACTCTTGCATTGTCTTCACGGTAGGAGACTTACGTATGCTTAGCGAACGGAAGAAAGAAGAACGCCTTCGTGATTACTTTATCGTTAGGCCCATGCGTCTCATCCAATCTGGCCGGCTGGCTTTGTTAAGGTATCCCATATGTGTGGCGTTTGCTCAACGACTGCCGTCAACCGAAATCTCCTACTCACTTGTTACTTTTATCTTGTGAAAGTCCTTTTGTTTGACTTGGCCCCGTAAATGAGACGTCTCCTCTGCCGCGACACCACTGTGTTTGCAGCACATGGTTTGCAGCCATCCTTTCTCAGAAATGCAGTTAAATCCGCACTGGTTGCGTCAGCCTTTTCTAACAGAGAGACATCCCATTTTGATTGTCTACCCTCTCTGGAGTGACAAAGCGCACATTTCCGAATGGCGTTAATATCGGTGGGTGAATAGATGCTTGTAGAGTGTAGCGTTCGCGTATGGCTTATACCTTGTCACACGAGAAGGTTTAATGTCATTTGCGCCGAATGACATTTACATTTAATAACATTAGTCGGCTGTCACACGGGGACGTCTAACGTCATTGAAAAAATTGATTTCAGAAAACGAATGAGCTAGCCAAACTCATTCGAATGAGTTTTCGCTGCGAAGATATACTCCCGCTGGAAGAGGGACGTGAACATATTATATATGGAAGAGTTAATCAATCGCAACAAGTATTACCATTATTTTATTTCTAAGAATTGCTTTATTTATTTGCATACAATTCAACTGAGCGGTTAGAAAAAAATGAACGTTCTCGTTCACAACGGCATTATCAAAAGGGTTGCCGGCCATGTTGGCCCTGTCAGCCATGTGTTCTGCGTTTAAGCAAGCCTTTGGAGCTTGTAGCTGATCTTCAATATCTCGCGACTGACTAGCTTGTTCTTCGATTTCGATGTGAAGCTGCCTTTCTTGGTTAACATGCCTGGCACGAATGGACAAACACGCCGCGACAACGCTTCTTATATGATCGGCCAGAGTAGTTGCAGTGGCTTCCTTGCACTCCGCCATGTCAGCATGTCAGCCATATTGAACGTTTACCACGTGACCCAAAGATCAATTGTGGCTCTAGTCTCGCCTCGACTTCCTAAGAGCTACGAGCTTTTCTTTGGATATTCAAAAAACTGCATATTTATTTTTCATCCTCGATTACATTCTTGAGGAAACTTTTTTTTATAACGCTTAGTATACATAATAAATTCTTTACAGCCCCGCCGCGGTGGTCTAGTGGCTAAGGTACTCGGCTGCTGACCCACACATCGCGGGTTCGATTCCCGGCTGCGGCGGCTGCATTTTCGATGGAGGCGGAAATGTTGTAGGCCCGTGTGCTCAGATTTGGGCGCACGTTAAAGAAGCCCCGGTGGTCGAAATTTCCGGAGCCCTCCACTACGGCGTCTCTCATAATCATATAGTGGTTTTGGGACGTTAAACCCCACAAATCAATCAATAAATTCTTTACACACGCTGTCAATGTTTTTTTTTTCAGTCCCGTCTTACCTACATCGCAATTGCTTTCATTTACAAATGGCTATATACATTTCCGTGCAGCAGGACACGCATCCTAATGTCACTCGACGTGTCAAATGTCATTAGACTAAAACGACAATAAACTTTCTCGTGTGACAAAGGTATTATGCTGTCGCGCTGTGAGTCACTTGTGCACTGGCACTTGCATAGGAAACACGGCTTTTAGATCATTATTATCTTCGAGCAGGCACATAATCTTTTTTCACCTTCATCTAGATTATGTATTCCTCATCATCGGTATTAAGCTTGCAGTAAAGTAAAATTTAGAGGACAAGTTTAGCATGTCAGACTGCATCGTCAATGTCACTGACCCAAAGACGCTATACTTATGCTTGACGTCTTGACTGTAAACGGCAACTAGCTAGTGAATAACTCTGGAGAAGAACGAGAAAGTGGACGAATCTTAGCTAGAGAGTTCCTGAGCTACATTTATAACATGTATGAAGTAAAATGGAGATCGCCATGTGGTTGCACTGGTGAAGACAGCAAAACACAGTGCGGGTGACTAAACGTCTACCTAGGCAAAAACACTCAAAGCATGGCGAATTGGGCTCCAAATGCAATGCTTTTGTATTTCGCACATAGAGTGAATGTATGGCAAGAGGGCCTCATCAAGTGTGAGACCCGCGGGATGGCCTCATACTCACCCATAATAGAGTGCCAAGTAGTCAAAGTACCAAGTGCTCATTGTATGGGGCTCCGGGAAGTTTTCCTAAGCACATATTTTAAGTAACAAATAAACAGCACGTAGAAAATAGTGAAAATGGACATCACAAATACAACAAATCAGCGTCTATGCCATTATTTATCCTTTCCTTTTTTTTGAATGGTCTATGGTGTGTTAATACAATAAAAAACATAGAAACTTACCGAATCGCTCAAGCTTCACTTTGTACGCAGAAATAACTTGTTAAAAATTACAGTACCTCTCATCATCACCACTATACTGTGATTTATATTTCACTGCTGTGCATTTTGTCAAGAACACAAAAGTAAACGAGCTGTTACTTAGCTTTAGGCAGCAGATGTAGATGTCATAAGCGTGCGTTGTCTTGAATTCCTTGCCAAATGGTATTCTTTTATAAAATTGTCTCGTTCTTTATTTCTTCTCCAGAACTAATTATTCGGATTCTAATCTCGTTCAAGAGAAGAGCTAGTGTTCGTTAAAGAGAGCTTGAATCTGGAAACTTCGGAGATTCTTGTGCAGAGCTGCTTCGTGTGGGGAATCGAACATACTACTTAGAACAGTGAGAGAGAAGTCAGTCTCCCGACGGTGAACCGGATGCGAGAACGTGGTCAGAATTTATTGAACCAAGTTTGACCAGCTGGCACCCCGGGTAACGAACAAAATATTCGAAGTCGGGTTAATGGCTTGAAGCATTCCGGAAGTTGGGCATGTCTTAATTTGTTCACGAGGCGTGAAATCTGGGAGGATTAGGGCAAGTGAAAGTGATACTGACGTTTATTCTTTCTGTTGTCTCTCTTTCACTCGAAGGGTCAGTCTGCTAGGCTATTTCGTCTAACATCGCTATAACTAGATTGGCTGGAAAAGTTAACGCAGGCACTAAAGCGAATTGGACAGGTGAGGATGAGTGCTGCTACGAACTGTTTATTTCAGCCTACACCGCTTTTACGTACCAAATGAAATCATACACAATGAACGTGCCCCTCTTTTTTATTGAGTGTGTTTAAAGGAAAGTTTGTGGGTAGGTGTGGCCTCGGATAGCCATCCTCTCTTGTGCTAACATTTATATTGTGAAGTTTTCATGGTTGATACAACAATACAAAATTTACCCATGAATGTATATTCGGATTCCTAGTCCTCTTATAAGAAAGGCTTGTACACGGAATCACGATGTGTTCAGAAGTTTATATGCGCACGTAGCTGGAATGATTATGCTCTGCGGAAGAGTTAATCAGACTCATTGCACAACAGTCTCTGAGCATTTGCCCGAACTTTAACTAGAGCTGTCATGACGAAAGGCTGATAGACACAAAACACAAAACACGGCAAACTTGTGACCATATTTATCTGGTAATGATTGAGAAAAATCACCACCTATTTTTTCTTGTTCAGTATCTTACTGATAGTTGTGCGTTTTTGCAAAAATAATACTAATGCGCGTGCAACCATATTATCTTACTTAATCACTGATCACTAGAGACCGATATATATGCAAATGCTTATTTTGTTTATTGCATTTTTATTGTGCTGTTTTGATATACTAGCACGAATTAGAAGTGAAGAAGAGCTTCTCTAGTGTTGTCATAGTGCCTATAAATGCCTATTTTCGACGTTTGTGCCTAAATTTTTTATAGGTGCCTACAAATGCCTATTTTCCAAACTGGTGCTTATATATAAATTCTTTGAACCAAAAATTTTGCTTTCGAGCACAGTTGGAGACCAGTATTTAGGTTACCAGGCAAAACTGAGCTTTTGGAACTCTATGCGGTGAAATCTATACCCCATATAATAAGTTTCTTCAAGCACTGTCAAGGCTACAAAGCCTCTTAACCAATTGGAAGGCCAATTAGGAAGGCCGATAAATGCATTCATATCGCTAGCGTCTGCTTGCATGCGTAGGGAACAGGAGGTGCTTTTGTGTAGCCGCCTGAGGGTGGAAAACGAATGCGAAATCTCGGAGTGTCAACCGGGGAAACTAGAGTGTAGATAAAGAAAAAAAAGTACTCGCTTGGTTTTTTTTTGTCATTTACTTCTTCCACAACGAAGCACTAGGTCACATGAGAACTTTTACTTAGACACCGGAAGTTTTTGCGTGCTCAATGGAAAGATTTGCACCACTATAAGTTTTTAACTCGTTGATTACAAGCTGCGATAGCATGATGACAGGAGGTGAGCTTGAAACTTTTACCTCTCGCCAGGTGTAGACTTCGCAAGCCGAATTTTTTCCGTGCCCTCTTCGGTACCGGAGCAATTTAAAGCCGGAAGTTCACACGAAGCAAACGCGTAAACACGCCATGCGCACGCAAGTTTACATTCGCATCACATGCCCATTCCAGGTTGTTAACGGAAGCAGAGTTGTGTCGTTTCGACATTGTCTGTATTGTAATGTCTGTTTCTGTGGAATGTATCCCTCTATGCGCGCACGTTTGGAGAGGCTGGCTTGGATCATGTATTCTTACCACGATAAACAGTCTCGCACTGCATGGAACTGCTCTAAGAGAGGGTGCTCACAAAACAAGCCAAATGTTGTGAATGCTAGCACCGGCCCGGAGCGAGAATGGCGAGAACATTAACGCAAATAAAATGAAGGCAGCAACTTAGCCTCGTGTCTCGGTCAATACAAAGTCTAGGTTCCATGCGCATGTCTTAATATTTTTGTCAACCTTCATACTTCTATCCAGGCAACAGATGGCACGAATGACAGAAGTTGCCTAAATTATTCTTGCAGTGTCACGCTTTACTTTGACGTACGCAGGGCCATTCCTTGTATACGTCACCTCCAACATGCTGGGCGCGCGCCTTGAGGTAAAGGTCTAATGGCCCTCAGTCTGACATTTCACATCCTTCTGGGGTGCGCAGCGCTGCAAATCTAGGCAGATCTTTAGGCATATCAGATCGTGAGTACCCAGTGCGTGCATTCCTCTGGCCTGCTCGAAATTCTCAGACCTGGTGAAGGGCCCTTCAAGGTGTTCACAGACTGAAGAGAAATCGACCCTGTGTGATTATACCAAGCTAATACGAAGCAAATAAGACCCTTCTGGCCTATTAGCAATCTGACTATTTGCTCCTGTATGACTTTTCTCGGCCGTGGCGAAAAGAAAGAAACCCGAGAGTGCGCTCATTTGACGGTGGACCCTTAGATCACAATGCTGGGCTAAAATAGGAGAAACCGTAATCCCTGTGGGGGAAAGAAAATTGCATGGCTATGCTAGACCATAGTTAACTGACGGAACATGGGAGAGGCCTTTGTCCTGCAGTGGAAGTAGTCCGGATGATGATGGTGATGATGATGATGATAATTATTATGATGATGATTATGATGATTATAAGCATAAACTAACACATTTCTGTTTGCTTCCTGTCATAGACACAGATCCCGCACGTCCTTTTTCAAAAATCTGAATTTTGACAAAGTTTATTCTGCCTCTGTTTATGATTTTGGGAGCATAAAACAGAGTTTTTTCTGGTGCCTACAACCTGGTCTTTTAGTGCCTTTATATCCGACCTCTACTGATCACATACCTTAATTTTTTCATAAGAACTCTGAGGTAAGGGATAAATTCAAAAATGCGAAATCACCACTGCCTCCATTGAAAATAACCTCTTGAATCGTGCTTTAGATTTTGGTGGTGCTATCACTTTTAGCGACAAAGAGAGAGAGCGAGAGAAATATTTACTCTTTATTAGTAAAAAATTTAACTGCACAATAGTGATCCCCGAACCTATCCGAGGACTCAATTACAGTGTCTAACAACGCACGGCCACTGTGTGATGGTTCGTCGCGCCTTAACCTGTACAGCCAAGACTCCCAAAAGAGAGTGCTGGAACCGAGAACAGGTCAATCGAGTGCAATTTGGATTAGGTGAATCTTATGTGGTTAAATGGACAGTGGCTGCCGATTCAGTGTATAGTCCATGGAAAGGGTAATAGTAACGTGGTAGTTTAATCATTGTTTGCTCATGCACTTAAACCTACGAAGGTCAATTTTCGTAACACAACATGAATATTAGCGGGACTTAAAAAAAAGGCACTCTTGATAGTTTTCCCTGTGCGAAAAACAAAGCCAACTTCATGTCACGACAAAACGCAAGAATTCATATTTCTTGATAAACTAGACATTGCACCATTTAGTTACCGAATCTTTTTTTTCATCACTTTGCACAGAATGAGTAGCATGCAGACGTTTCTGATTTGAAAATGTCTTAACATTCAGAAATGAATGCAAGCTATTCTTTCTTGTCATTAATCTTCGGCCCCTTCAAAAATATGACGTGTGTTTGGGCTAAAACACCGTAACTAATATTGATGTCCAATCTTTGTGATCTCATACGTTTCGGGTTACTTGGTGAAATGAAGTTGTACGATAATCCCTCACACAAAGACATAGAAAAATAAATTGCTTTTAAACTGCTTTCTTAACGGCTGTTTACTAATAGTAAACCATTGCGTAGGAAGGAACAGTCGTAAAGCAAGTATAGAGAACGCTATCTTCAAAATTTACAGCTTTCTTTATGACCAGCCTAATGCAGGATTCATGCACAACAGTTTCAAAGATGGCATAATAGACTTTACATGCAATACATATATATTGAATGTTATTTCACTACTTTAAAAATCAGCTGCCCTGATTTCACAGTTGCAGGGTTGATTGCCTATTGGAGCAAACTGGTGCAGTATTTCGAACGTTATACTCCGATTTGTGTGATCATCTTTGTACGAGCAGATTGTCTTTTAGCCTGCCTGGTGTTGTTAGGCTGATTTTTTGTTAGTTACTTGGAAGAACTTTGTGTTTTTCGTTTACCTTGTAATGTACGTGCAAGTGTATACATATATTTTTGTAACAAAACTTTTTGTGCCTGTGCAAGGTTTGTTCTGTCGAGATGTTCTATCGGAATGTTGCCTATGTTCACGACCTGTTAGAATAAATTTTTCTAAACACACAGTTTTTCAGAAAACAAAACACACGAAGTCAAAGAGAAAGTTTGGTGATTATTGAAACAGTAAAACGTGCTGCCTAATAAATAGAAACAAATGTAGATAGTGCAACACTCCGCGGTAATATGAACAGCAGTTACATCAAATCTAGAAGAGATCGAAAATACACCGTAGCGGCTAGTTCGCAAAAGGCCACCACGAAGACGAAATAAGGCTTAGCACAAAGTTATTACAAAATAGACATGGTTGTGGCAACACACATAAATTATGGCAAAATCAGGTAATAGAGATACCATTTATGAGTAACTACAACAGAATAGTTAAGGTTTAATAAGGGAAAAATAAACTTTTATCTAGCAAGACTAGACATGTGGTGATGCTGATGCACGGCGAGTAAGCGAGTCAGTTGTACGGCGTTAGTGACCCGGAAATAAAGTTCGTAAATGCCGTACCAAGACACAACGTGCTTGGCTGAAGTGCAAAAGCATGCACTTTTTTTATTCAATCTGTTACTATAGTTGACGAGACGAAACTGACAGGACACTGCACACTTTTCTAATACAGAAAGTGTGACCCCACCCTCTTTCCTCACCCCCCAAAAATAGCTAGTGTATGTCACCAGTGATAAGGCGCAAACGAAGCGAGCAACACTTAACATGGCACGCGACTCTTATTATTTTATTTCCATGCAGCGCTTCACGTACCATCACGTGCACTCGTATACTACAAACTTGCCGACAGCGTCCACGTAATTTCTATCTTAATAAAAAAATAAGAAAATGTTTACGTGTGCATATTGGCCACAAAGGGTTATTTTGGGGGTGAAATACACGATTCTTTTTTTTTCTGCTATTCGTGATGGGAATAGCTATAGTCACCTATCGTCGTGTATATCGCATTGAATAGTGCTTATTTTTCTTAAATTGAAATGCAGTATTGCTATTGTTAAATGGTGGAGATGCCAGTGACAAATTTATATACAATAATAATACATTTATTAGTAACAATGATAATAATATTAAACTATTAGTATTAAATATTAAAAGTAACATGACATAAGAGATAAGTGACAACTTTTGTAGTCGAACAACCTTGATTATCGTTGGTTATTCCTATGCATTTTCATTATCATCACGATACGTGTGTGCTGTTGTAAGAGCGAAAGTTTAAATTACTATAGAAGGCTGCTTGGCCTGCATCACATTTGTGATTGATCCTAGCCTTCTAAGTTGCCAGTGGAACTAGGAAAAGCGCCAATGAAAAGCCTTCATTGTTACACCTTCAAAAATCTATATTTTGATGACGCTGCTCATTCGTATTTTTTTAAGTTAATGGCACATCTTAAGTGGAGCTAGAATAGAGATAATGGCTGTAGCGTGGGTATTCCCTTTAAAAAGTTGATAATATTTTGTTCACCCACCCTCGCTTAACACCATGAATGGAGTAAACGTCAGCGTCGTGGAACTATCGTCTCTCAACTCTCAAACTGACTCGAATAAAAGGGGCCTGTTTACATATAACTACCGAAAAAAAACCTTCACTTGACAAAGTACCATACAGTCTTTGTCCGAGCTGAATAGCCGCAATTAAAAGTTCGCCGTGAAGGGAACCGTGGCACATTGAGCGGTAATTAGGTAAGGTGCTACATAGGTAGTTGTCGTGACGAAACCGGACGGCGGCATAGTGGCTTGTCTTCCAGTGTGAACAAGCCTACAGAGGCCCCTTTGGAAGCACTGTTTGCTTAGCACTTGTCAGTGCACACGCACGCTCCAAAAGATTCGAAGGACAATGAAAAAGCAGTCGAGCGTTGTGGCTGTGCCAGGATGTCCTTGTCTGCGTTTCCGAGAAGCAAGTTTTGCCGTGGAGTCGAAGCAGGGTACTCTATCTAGACGGTCTCTATAACAAACAACGATAGTTCTGGCAGAATAGAAAACAGTCGGGCCAATTTCGCAGAAGAGTAAACAAAGTGTCAGAAATACACATCTAAACACGTTCAGGTACTCATGCTCTATTGTGAAAATACGTACATGAGAATTTTGACGTGCAGCTATCAGGACAGTTATCTCTTATGTTTCTCCACGTGGCCTCAATCGCCCTCGGCGTATTCTAGCGTTGCCAAGCGTTGGACATGGTATGTTTGCTCCAACGAAGAACAGATGAAACGGCAGTATATTTCGCTGGCGAATTTCTGTTTCTCCTCTACCTGACGGCTAGGTCGACTATATTAACTTGAGAGGTTCCATTTTTGCCACGTATGAGTGAGCCCATTGAATTTGCTGCCCAGCCCTTAAGTGTGCTAAGAACCATCGCGTGCGACAGGTCGCGCCACTTTCGAGTTGGAAATCACAGCTAGTGCTCAAAACAAATTTTATCTCGGAACAGCAAAGCAAACTGAGATTTATGTCATTTCCGGAAACTACAATATAAAAAAAGAGTGCAGTTGGGTAGCGTTGTTCTTCTTCTAAAAGGCGCTTAACTATTCGTTTAAGCAATGGCTCATTGCCCCAGTAAGTTTACGGCAATGAATTTCATGGGCGCTTGTCAGAACGCAGTGATAAGCGAAGCGAGGCAAAAGTGAACTTGTCAAGGGAGTGTCTGTGCGAAATGTCTGTGTGGGTTTGTTATATTTCACTGTTTAAAGTCGGAGTACTTAATATAATCACTAAGGAGCAGAGTTTTATTTCCATGTTGATTTGGCTTATGTTCAAATATTTGCAATGAAAAAAATTTTTTATTCAAACAAAAAAACAAATATTTATAGACTTGCTGTCTATCTTTGCATACATAATTCCCTCCTGAGGCAAAATAAATATTGCTACTCAGCATTCATGCCACGCGTTGACTACCGATGATCTACCATTCCACAATTATGCTATTGCCAGTGAACTGGTTTCTTGGAAATTGTTATCTATGCGTCTCTTCTATTTCGCTACACCCCCTGTGTTAATTCAAGAAGTTACACAGTTGACCCTCCGGTCATGCAAAAGAGAAACTAAAGGCTACGACTGAAACCATACCGCACTCAATCTTTTCTTAGACGCTGCCAACATACCGTGTGCAAAGGTTGGCGGCGCTGGTCTCAGTCGAAGCCGGAATGAATGAATGAAACCATGTTTATTCCACTTTGTTCGCGCCGAGGGCGCTGCGGTGGACAGTCAGGGCACTATAGCAGGGGGGGGGGGGGTAGAGCTGCCTCCGTTTTATTACCGGACGTCATGGAGGCAGCTAAGTGGGGGCCGCTTGAATGGCTTGAATCTTGTGGCTGTCGCGGAGCCGGTCGCCAACCGGTGGCGCGGCCGGGTCCTGGAGGAACATGATGAGTGCTCGCCAGAACTCGATGGCGCGATCAGGGGGCGAAGGCTCCGGGCAGGCCCATGTCCGGAGAGAAGAAGGCCAGGGTCCCCGTTTTATGGTGGCCAGGGCACGGAGCCTAGGCGGGTTGTACACAGGGCACTCCCAGCACAGGTGGTTGAGATCAGCCCGGCAGTTGCACGTGGAGCAGAGACCTGTCACGGGTGGTGGCGTGTCACCCCTGTGGAAACGGTTCAGCAAGAAAGGAGTAAGGAGTGTTCCTGCCTGAATTCTCCGAAGCAGGACAGACTCTCTCCGTGTGAATATCTTCGAAGGAAGCAATGGTATCGAGAGTGGATTACCCACTGCTGTGAGGTAGGCGGCGCGACGTTGTTTGGTAATGTGCTTATCTGCTATCGGATCTGCTAGCTCGGGTGGGGTAGCCAGAAAAGTGGAAGGAGTATCGGAAGCTCTGGCTAGCGCGGTGAGGAGATGAGCGCGCGCTAATCTGTGAGCCTTCTCGTTTCCGGGGATACCGCAATGCCCGGGGACCCAGTGGATGGTAACGTCATGACCACATTCGCGGAGCAGGCGCGTCTGGTGTCGGATCTTCTGGAGTACAGGATCTGTGTAAAGAACATTAGCGCATGCCCGATGGGCAGCCTGGGAATCAGTGTACACACGATGGTGAACAGGGTCAGTTTGAGGTGACATTTCGAGGGCCCACTCCAAATAATCTGAGATGCCCACTAGCTCTGCTCGAGTGCTATACATCGCATCTGCTGAAGCATGATAACGTCGGCTCTGATTTCTGTTTGTCTGGTCGTACCACGCAGTGGCATAACAAGTGTTACTGGTACCGTCTGCAGGAAGTGCAGCGTCAGTGTATACGACGCGTTCAGTCATGGGGAGTGAACTCGTGGCCCTAGCATGTCTCTTGGCGTAGTTAAGGCGCCGTGCTCGCTGATTAGGGTCCATATTCAACGGAAGTGGCTTGCCGTCGGTGAGTACCGTGATTTCCCAAGGCGGCGTTTTGTTAGGCAGCATGGGCAGTGTGTTGATGTCATACCCGAGAAGCATAAGCGTGTATCGCCCAGCATTTGTTGCGCGAAGCCTCGTTTCCTGTGTGTGGATGTGCATGTCGACGCCGGTAGAAGCCACGCTACGAAGCGATCGAGTTCACCGCAATGGCAGCTGCGTTATTTTCTTTTGCAGTCTTTTTTTCTTGGTATATGTGTCTGTTTTTAAAGACGATAGTCTTTCTTGAAATACTTCAACGTGCAAATTACGGTCTGTCTCTCTGCGTGACTGTCTTTCCGTTTCTGTCTGTCACTTGATCCAGCCACAAGTGTGAAAGCTTAACCATTGGTGAGCGACTATTCATCTTCATGCTCTTGGTTGCGTACATACTAGCGAACATTGTCAATCAAAAAGTAAACTTCATGCACAGTTGGCTGCAACATGAACACGTGAGCATGATGTTGTTTGTTACTTTTTTAAATTTCTTTTCTTTCTTTCTTTCTTTCTTTCTTTCTTTCTTTCTTTCTCTCTTTCTTTCTTAGCAGTTTGCAATGCTGCATTCTGACTTCTTTGTTCCTGTATGCTGGCAAGTGGGCCTTCATTGGTGTGCCTAGCAGAGTAACATTCATCTTCCTACACGGAACTACGATGTGCATGCGTGAAACAGTTAAGCGAACAATAAAATACAACAGTGAAAGGCAGCAACAGAATCCGTTCTTATGGAGATACGCCCACGATGAAAGATTACACCGCCATATCGAAGGCCTTTCGTCACCTAATAGCGAAAGAGTGAGAGCGCATCAGTTATTGGAAAACGGCGTATAGAAGCATGTGACCGGCGCACCATAGTGGGCCGCCGTTTTGTGTACGCACTTTTTTTGATGACTCGCCAGCGCAACGTTTCTGGCGTATGCCACGTTGCCTCCGGCAATAAATCTGCAACTCACAAAATCTGTGCCTAAATATACTTCACTTCTGTCTCATTTTTTGCTGCGTGGGACATTCAACCCATTTTGTGGAAATCGCCCGTACGTTATCTTGAGAGTGCACTGCAGCACTGCTATTTCGTTAGCAGTATGAAGCGAAACACGTGACGTGGTCGTTATTAATAGCATTTCGCCGTATTTCGCTTGCCATTTCTATCGTATAATTCACAATGGTTGTTCTTCATTCATTCGTTTCCCATCTAAGTATCATAGATTGCGTTATGTTATTGATTCGTTTATTCGACCAGACAAGCCTTATTTTCGTGTACTCTCCTGCTGCTGCAACTGCGAAAGAAACTTACTTCATTCTGGGCAATAAAATCTTTGGTCCTTGGTAAGTATGAAGACTTACCGAAGCCTAAAACAAATTCAGCTTCTCGGAAAAACGAGCGAGAATTTGTGAATCAATGTCATTTTATCTCACCAAATAATTAATAATTTGTACACTTGCATTTCTTCTACGAAACAAGTCACGCTTGCATCATCCTTGACGGCTACAGGAACGAGTACGATCAGGATAGAAGGGAAATGATTGACTGATTGAAACTATAGCATACTGGCTTATACCGCGTTTTCGCATTCAGTATCAACTACGGCTACTAACGTATAACCTCCCATGTACCTTAAATAACCGCAGACATTTACTTCAACCTGCACTTACTGATTTACGTGAAATATTTATGTACTACTAGTGTTCATACATTTCAATTATTTCGCAACCTTGTACTGAATTTCTCTTCGTATGCAGCTCTAAGTACGAATTTTCGTTCTTTTATTATATTGTGATGATGCTAATATTTGAGTAGTGTACTGTCGAAATTATTCGTGTGATTTGGATTATAAATTTTATTCTTAAATATTTATTAGTGCTATTTATTTTCGGTGAATACCTTTCTTCAATGCCTTTGGTTAGTATTGTGTGTTGTTCAACAGTTTTTCATAAAAAGTAATGTGGATAGTACGGCTATTTTATTATCTTCATCTGCTACCTATTTGTTGCAAATCTATTCAGTTGTGACCTGTTTGCTATGTAGTTGGTCTCCTGCGCTCAAGTCAAGCTGTCTGGTTACAACTATTAGCCCAGGGGACCATCCAGAATTTAATCTATTGCTAATTCTGGAAAATGAATAGAATTGATGAATGAGCAAAATACTGATAGAATACAAAAGGATTGGTTGAATGAACGCTTTATGGGACTATATACAATGTGCTGTCTGTTCTTGGTTTGAATACAATGGGAGAGAGAGAGAGAAATAAACGTTTACTTAGAAACAGTGTTTCGAGCGAGGTCCGGTATCACCCTAAGGTGGGAGGATTCCCTAGTCCAGGAACCCTCTCGCTTCGACTGCCCTCTTGGCCCCGGCGACGAGTTGTCGCTGGTCTTCCAGGTCCTCGAGGACGAGCTTGGCCTCCCACTTTTCTATTAGGTGTTCGTCGTTTATTCTTGGGGTTTGGTCCCGCTCCATTTGCGTGTCGTAGTTTTCGTGGCACTGGCATTGCAGGAGCAAGTGTGTCAATGTAAAAAATTTAAAACAGAGGGAAAAAGACTGGTGACCTTCTCAAACTGGTCAGCTTTCTATTGCTCGGCAGGGAATGACCATTGTTCGCGAGGCAGCGCACCACGAAACCGGCCTGGCTTTGACAATTGGGTATTTGAGTATGCAGTGGGTAGTCTTATCCATGTCATGCTGATGGTGAGGAAGGGTACGTTAGGCTTTTAAGGGCGAAGTTTCTTAAGATCGAGGCTTGTCTTTAATCGCGTCATAGCCAGCCGCTAATACTCGAGCACCGCCTCGGTGGCTCTTCGGCAATCGCTAAGCTCCTGCGGCCCACTTCAAAATGCCACCGAACGCGCTCTTTCTGTCTCACTCGACAGTCACCTGTCTTTGCGATTCAGTAATAATAATATGAATGAAGAACTCAAGGCGGAGGAGCGGAAGGCTGCAGGATGGTTGCAGCGAGGGCTCACCGTGTACACACAGACATGAGAACTCAAGAAGCCGAAACGGCACGCACTCACCGTCACAAACGACAAGCCACCGTTCCAGAGGTGACGAGGGCTCGCTTAACGGTGGTGGAACATGCCCAAAGACAATCCCACAACCTTTAGGTTACATATATGCAAGTCTTACTTGACACCGCATTCCAAGTTGCTGCTATACCATCTATACTTAAACTTCTGAGAATCGTTTGTATGATTAGTAAGCAATTTTGCAGGTGCATTCAAAAGGGTTGAGTGGAAGCTTAGTATTTTTTGCAACGAGTCTCATTTGGTCGGACAAAAAACATAAAAAACACTAGTTTACTGGGGTTTAAATGTGAAATCACATTGTTTGGTTTGCTCAACATTAAGTATAGTACGCACTGATATGTATAGTGAATGAATAACAATGCCATGCAAACCAAAGAGAGGGTGAATCAGACTATGATGCAGAGCTGTAGTAATAAAAGAATGTGGCTTATCCCCCTATATAGAAATTGTCATAACACGAAAGTGAAACATGTCTTCACACAGGTAGTTGACCGTTTATTGTGCATTGTTTAGGCAACAGCAAAAATTGCAAGGTGACTTTAGGAGTGGCCAGAAGCTCACAGCTTCCCGCACAAAGCTCAAGCCAAAGCATGCACGAAATTAGTATACACAGGGCGAGTGCGGACTAACAACTGTCGCAGCTTGACACTTAAAGCTTAAAGCGCGCTGTTTGAGCAGAAAGCGGGACGCACGAAACTGGCGCGCAAATATACACAGGAAAAGCGTGAACTGTCACAATTTTTCCTCCGCCGTGTGTAAGCAACGCGCCCCTTTCGAAAACGCTGCCGTGGCAGCGTGCGAAGTGGAATTCGCCCTTTCGCCCTTTCCTGAATAAAGAGACTTATAAGTGCGCGTGCGGGAAAGGCCGCGCTCCGCGCATTCGGAGCTTCGTGTTGGCGACAACCTTAGGCCCAACGTTTTACCCAACTTGAACATGTTGCGCCATCTCACCGCTGATAAAGAAAACGCGCTGAAGTTTTGATGCTCCGAGGATTGTCAAACGGTGTATGGTTTATATGAATGGCTTGCCGGTAGCATTCCAGACAAGATACGTACGCACTGTGGCATAATTATCACCGCGCGCTGGGAATTGAGAAGTTGCTGGTTGAATTCGGCACGACAGATGCTCGCCTTCTGGATTTATTTCCTTGCAAGCTCTGAACATATGTTTTTCACCATAACTTCTATAACCGAAGTACGTCAGCGGAGCCGTGGTGAAACGCCGGCATAAAATACTTTCTTGTTAAAAATGTTTACGTTGGTGATATTGTACAGAATATGAAAATAATGTTTAAACTGGCAATTAGGGCGTACATATGTAGAGGTTCAGGATTTTAGGGACAGAAATATGACGCACGATGACAGACAATACGAGACAAAGCACTAAGGGGTCCTTGTAATCTCCATGGCCAACAGTAGTTCCACTGTGGCAAACCTCGACCTGCAAATAAAAAAGTATAGACCTTCAAAGAATACGAAAGAACAATTATTTCTACTTTACAAAGCTAGAAAACACTTACTCTTCTTGTTCTTTGAAACGCATGTTCATTTTATTGCGATAGCGTTATAGAGCTCGTTTCTCAGAAATTTTGGTGTTGGCGTCATTTGTGGTGAGCGAAAAAAAAATTATCGTCTTCTCTTTGATCGGCCCCGCCGCGGTGGTCTAGTGGCTAAGGTACTCGGCTGCTGACCCGCAGGTCGCGGGTTCGATTCGCGGCTGCGGCGGCTGCATTTCCGATGGAGGCGGAAATGTTGTAGGCCCGTGTACTCAGATTTGGGTGCACGTTAAAGAACCCCAGGTGGTCAAAATTTCCGGAGCCCTCCACTACGGCGTCTCTCATAATCAAAGGTGGTTTTGGGACGTTAAACCCCACAAATCAATCAAATCAATTGTCTTTGATCGAAAATCCAGAGATATGAAAATAAAATATATAAAGAAGTACCGTTCGAGTGACTATCAAACCGAGCCATCTGGGTTACAATCAGTTGTTCAAGGTTCCTGCTTCAGACTTTCTACAGCGACAGCTATTATTGGATCACAACTCGGGTATCACGCAGCAGCATAGATGTGTGCCGCTGCCGCCGGTGTCCGTAACCTTATCGCGCGAAATTAGAAAAACAATTGGCCCCGTATCTGCATGGTATTCTGCAAATGTCGTCCAAGGACGACAGCCTTGCATCTGGAGAGATTGAACGAGACGTTCATTTGTTGTTCTCCGCAATAAAATCGGTGAATGGTATTTTGGGGGTGCTGCGTTAGATTGCCTCGATCGTGCAGTGGAGGCGAACGAGAGCACCAAGCCACGTCACACGTGAGACATGAGCACTATCTGGCAGTTATCTTGGAAAACAAAATGCGTGGCTCTGAGACGGGCGTGCGCGCCTGTCTCGGAGGTGATAAGGTGTAGAACACAAGGCGACGAGTAGGTTCCACCAGCATGTCGCCTTAGCAAAGCGTTAGAAACGCTTTCCTTTTCGTGCAAGCTTTACATGGTCAGCGCCGTGTGATAAATGCTTCGCTCCTTAGAACAATCTATGTGTGCCTTTTCTAGTAAAAGACGCACATACAGAATATATACGTGTTGCTATGGTGCCTCAGATATGCGCGATAATTGGTTTCTAATGAACAATCGCACAAGTATGAGCGCTGAAGCTTCAGCAACATTGGTGGGCGCTGCGGATGATGGGGTCGGTCATTTCAAATACCTGATGCTGTTAAGAGTCGACAAACAAACAAATGTACAGACAGACAGACAGACAGACAGACAGACAGACAGACAGGCAGGCAGGCAGGCAGGCAGGCAGGCATTTTTACGTCGAAGGTCCCCAAGAAAAACTATCGTCTTTAAAACATCTTCTCCAGCTCAAGGGAACCGTGTGTAGATACGAGGCAGTTAGCACTACCGCTTACACTGATGGCAGCGTTGACGCCGGCGCTCATTGCGGCGTTGCGCAAGAGAGAAACTTAGTAAGGCACGAAGCACGCAGTGGTGGGCTGGTGTTTCCTACGGGAACATACCAATCGCTGCTAATGTGCAATTAGAGACGAAAAAAACCCCGATCGGACACAGATACCCACAGTTCGCTTTTAGTTAAGTCGCACGCTGCGAATTTTTATTGCTCAACAACGGACAGGAGCAATCTCCCACCGGCACAATTCTTGGAGTTCAAGAGCCAGTCCTAACATGTGCGGGGGGGGGGGAAGCTACGAGCGGTGGCGCAGCGCGAGCCTTTGGTTTCTTCAATCTAGAAACTCGTTAGGAGACCCTACCTGCGTCTGCGTTGCGAGGCGAGGGAGGTGGAGGGAACACTGCGGAATCGGTTTGTACATGCCGCGGGAAGGGACAGCTATAGGGAAGGGAGTGGTGCTGCCTGGGTCGGGTTTACGAAGAAAAAGAGGAGGAAGAGAGATAAATATAGAAGAAAGGCAGAGTTTTACGAAGCTTGGATCGGTTAGCTACCCTACACTTGGTGTGGGGGAAAGAGGGAATATTATAAAGAAAAGAGAGTGAAAAGAAGCGGAGTAAGAAAGAGAAGGATAAATAGTAAGCTCGAGACGGCACAGCACGGGCTCACACTGTTCTTTCACAAGCGCTCATGAAGTCTGGTGGTCCTTAAGAAGTACAAGACGGCTTTCGTAGCTTTGCGCGTATGCGAAACCATCGGCCAAGGTTCCAGAATCTTCTTTTCTGTAAGCGGCCATAAATCCAGCTGACAGAGCTTGGCTTTCATAATACGTCGTTCAGACTGGTATGCTGTGCAGAGGCATAGAATGTGCTCGAGCATCTCCTCGCAGGCACATATGTTGCATGCCGAACTGCTCGCCATTCTAAGGAGACGAGAATGCGCATTCGTAAGTGCCACGCCCAACCTCATGCGACAGGAAAAAGTTTCAGCACATCATGGAAGCCCGAATGGCAACTGAAGTTGCCAGTTGGGGTCGATCGAATACAGGCACGCATTGGAGAAGCCCGGCGTATTCCATTGTAGCAGATTTATACGGCGAGCAAGTGATTGCTGTCGCCTTGCGGCGTCTGTCCTCAAGAGTAGTATGGGTGTACGTAAGTCTTGGTCATGAGCCGATCGAGCAGCTTCATCCGCGCGGTCATTGCTGACGATTCCGCAATAACTCGGTAACCACTGAAATACAATATCGTGACCTTCGATGAGCGCTTCATGGTAGTCGTGCCTTATCTGCTATACTGATTGTTCGTGTAACCCATGCTGCATAACAAACCGTAGTGTCTGTAAGGTTTACCTCGAGTCGCAAAAGATGACTCACTGATTAGGTTGCTGCTGAAGGACGTATTCGACTGCACCTTGAAACGCTGCGAGTTCTGCTGCTGTCGACGTCGTGGTGTGAGAAAACTTCTATTGAAGCAGCACATTACCAGATGGAACAGCCACTGCTCCTTTAGAGCTGTTCAAATTAGTGGAGCCATCGTTGTAAACATGTATGCGGTCAAAGTACCTTTCGCCCAACAAACGCAAAGTCAATTGCTTCAGAGCTAGTGGTGAAATGCGTGCATTCTTAACAATTCCAGGAAGTGATAAGCACACGTCAGGTTGACGGAGACACCTCAACGCAGCTTCTGGACGCACCGCAAGTTTAAAGCCATGCGATAATATGTCCTGATGAATCGTCACAATACCGCATAACGAAGAATGGGGCCTCCGCGCAGTCGAACACACCAAATGATAAGATGGACGCCGTGATAAATGCCGAATGTGCGCTTTCAGTGTATCGACAATTATATGCGTTGTGACTGGCTGTTCTTGTGCGATAACTATCGTTGCTAATGTTGGTAAGCATCTAGGAAGGTCAGGACATGTCCAATGTGCTTGGGCTTGAACGCTCTATAGTGCACGGATGTTAGTCTTGCACGTGTTGGACAGAGCAGGAAAGCTGTACCGGAGATGTCCGAGAAAGAGGGCTGTATAAAGCTGCCACATGAAGTGCACGGATGGGCCCCATGATTTTCTGGCGACAAACTGGATTACATTCTCAATGCCAATGAGCTTTTTCTTCGGGTATGCGACATGTGGGCTCCATGTTAGGTCATGATCTACGATGACACCTAAAAATCTATGGTTGCTCTTATATGCGATTGATCTGCCATCGACGCAGAATGGGTAGAAAGACATCGGTTTACGTGCAAACACCACTGTTGCGCGTTTTTTTTTTGTGGCGACAGTCAAACCTTGCTGGCGAAGGTATGCCGATGTCATTGTTGCCGCCTTCTGTATCCTTGCGCGCACTTGAGGCCGTGCCATGCCGGACACCAAAATGTATATATCAGCGTAGAGAGATATATATGCCGTCTGTGACAGCATTTTGATGAGCCCCACCAGAACCAGGTTGAAAAGAGTCGAACTCAAAACACCACCTTGTGGCACTCCACGACTTGCGAAATGCTTATTCGTAGGCCCATCTTCTGTTAGAACGAACATGGTTCTCTCTGCGATGTAGCCTCTTACCCATCGAAAGACACGACCTCCAAGTTCAGCTGCTTAGAGAGCATTGCGAACAGCCTCATGGCTCTCATTGTCAGAGGCACCTTTCACGTCTAAGAACAGAGCTACCGAAAGCCACTTCTTAGCTTTCTTTTGCTGAAGAGAGGTCACTAAGTCAATGATGCTATCGATTGAAGACCGACCTCATCGAAAGCCAGTCATAACATCAGGATATGTGTTAAAATGTTTCAAATACCATTCTGTGCGTGTAAGCAGCATCCTCTCCATAAACTTGCCGACGCAGCTTGCTAGTGCTATAGACCGGTATGATGCCAGATCCAACGGAGACTTTCCGGGCCTCAATAGAGGCAACAGGCGGCTGGACTTCCACTCATCAGGCACCATTCGATCGTGCCAAGACATATTGAAAACGTCCAGGAGACATCGTTGTGCCTTCGGGCCTAGGGTAAGTAGGGCAGCTTAGGTCACTCCATCCGGACCTGGAGACGATGAGCGCCTGCATGTGTTCAATGCTGCACGAAGTTCCTCCATAGTGAATGCAACCTCCATTTGCTGATCTCGTGCGGCTGGAACGTCCTGGGGGAATATATCGATTGGTATAGAGATGTCGCCGGCGATCTTTGCACGAAATTCACCAGAAACATCAAGCTGTGAGCGACGTTAATGTAGCGCCAGAGCAGCGAAGCGATGACGCTGTTTCAGATGCGAGTGGATACCTCACAGAGTCCTCCATACGGGAGACCAAGGCTTTCGAGGGTCTAGCGAGTCACAAAAACTCTTCCATTGTTGTTCGTGTAGTTAGTGCATTTGAAGCTGGATTTTCTTCTGAGTGCGTCGGGATTCTCTGATGTCATAAATAGATTTCGTCCATCTGTATCGTCTTTCGGCAGGCCGGCGGACAGCTCGAAGTAGCTCCAACTCTTAGTTGAGCGCGGTACGTCTCGATTCTTTCGAACATATCTTCGTGTAAGTCTCCATCGCACAACTAATCACCTCTTCAATAAATTCCGGTGGTTCGTGCATGCACCTCCTCTCCACTGAAATCTGATACTCTTCCCAGTCAATAAGTCTTGAGTGTCCTGGGGAAGCAGAATCGTTCAGACCTCTGGCTGTCAAGTACGTGAGAATATGGTCACTTCCATCGCTTTGAATATCTGTGAAGCATTGGTCTTTCGTGACAATACTATTTATTTTAATTATTTATTTAATCATTTTTGGGCATTCTTTACAATAATGCGACACCAATGTGAAGTCCAGACTACTGCTATTAGTTACTCCTCGGAGATAAGTAGGTCTGCTGTCGTTCAGCACTTGAAAACCATGCTCTGAGGCGAAATCAACTAGGTTCGTGCCTTTACCATTTGTCTTGATGCTTCCCCACAGTGTACGATTGGCGTTAAAGTCACCCATCAATATCCAAGGTGCTCGGGAGTCTCACATGCGTAGTAAGGGTAGTCAGGCCTCATATCTAAGTGAGCTCGACCATTAAATGCTTCGCACTTATATATTGACCGATCATTGTGTGTGCATGTAACATTTATAAATATCATAAACGTCATTTCGTAAATTTTCCCTGAATAAAAAAGACACCTCTGTTTTGTTCTAATTGAGTGAAGTTTTTTCATTGTCACCACAGTGACCTTTCCTCTGTGTGTTTCGCACAACATCGATTTCCATGATGCATCCGATCTGCCAAATTAGTTTGCACTCATTAATCACATCATTCATTGTTGTGGCCTTGAGAGCTTTGTCTTGCTCTGCTGCGTCTTTGGGATAAAGTAGTAGGCGAATATAAACGTCACCATTTGATGCATTTTTATTACTTTAGCATCGTTTGGTTAAATGATTTATTGCGACTTCGATTTCTTTTTCGCGGTGACATTGGTGGCGAAGATCCATAGCGCAGCTGTCTCGGGAGGCGGCATTGGTGTGCCGATCAGTCAGACCTAGCCTGGTGGCTTTTAAATAAGACTTCAGGAATGTGTACAAGCTCTGTTGGTTTTACACACGGTGCGTTGGCGCTTTTCCAATTCTTTAGTATAAATCTTTACATTTCATTTGTGTGTTTTTCGTTTACAATGTATTGTACTTATGCAATTATATCTTTTGCACCAATTCTTGTGTATCTTTGTATGTTGTGTTCTGTGTACATACGTAAACATGTCATTTTGTAACAACTTTGGTGTGTCTGTGGATGTTGCGTTTTATCGCGATGTTCTGTTGGATTGTAATTAATGTTCACTGTTTGTGAGAATAAATTTCTCTAAACACAGTATCGTGATTTGATTGATATGTGGGGTTTAACTTCCCGAAACCACCATATGATTATGAGAGACGCTCTAGTGGAGTTCTCCAGAAATTTTGACCACCTGGGGTTTTTTAACGTGCACCTAAATCTGAGCACACGGGCCCACAACGTTTCCGGCTCCATCGGAAATTCTGCCGCCGCAGCCGTATTCGATCCCGGGAGCTGTGTGTCAGCAGTCGAGTACCTTAACCACTAGACCACCGCGGCAGGGCCCTTAGCATCATGTTTTATTGGATATATTGTACCGTTATGCCATTCATTGTATCATGATATCGCATTGAGTTCTTGTGTAGATGTATTCTAACAACGTCATTTATATTAGGGCAATGGTTTCTTCACTACAACGTAGTGATGTTGGTCGTGATACATAGATGTGCCGAAGTGTATGTGCCCTATTACTGAAATGTTATGAAGCCCTTGTGTCCTGTACGTACTGCAAATAATTTTTTTCTATACAGGTCTGAGACGGAATTATTCTGGCCCATAGTAGAATACTGTATACTCTGAATTGTTATACATTTTTTTATTGACACATAGCTTCTTCTTACAGTCTGCGTGCAACGGGGCCTCATCTAGTGTGAGGCCCATGGGACGGCTTCAATCTCTCCCATAGTAATGAGCGTAGTACTCTTATTCATTTTTCACTTTTTCTTAACACAACGCTTTTTCAAAACGCGTGGACGTCTACAATGAACGGCAGACTCAGCGTTACATAGACAGAAGCTCAAGGGAAAGAAGCCTTCATCAGAAAGGGGCAGACAGGATTTTTTGGAGGGAGGAATGGCAATATTTAATTCCCGCTACTACCGTTTTAAAAGTCAATGGCTGGAAAAAACTTGTTGCTTTTTACAAATAATATGTGAAATGGCCTTTTGTGTTCCCTTATCTATTTGTATCCTTCTGTGCTCTCTGATAGTGCGGCAGTGTTTTAAGTGACATCGTGCCTATACACTGTTGTTTAGACGTGTCACTTAAGTCATATTGTTACACGGTGCAATCGTACTCACCTGAGCTCCTGTTACTAGTACGCAATAAAATTTCCCGTGTGAAGTGCTCACGAGTTATTGTAAACACTCAGATGGTATTTCGAAATTTTTTTCTTTTGTGTGCTCCTATATACACAGCCATATGTAAAGCATTACGTTTCGGGAGCTTCGGGGATATATTGCTCAGAGATTGCCAATATGTTCATGCTATTAAGGTGTTAGGCCTTCAGAGTGTAGAAGGAAATTAATAAGAAAAAAACATTGGATGAAGTAATCACAAGATCCTCGGACGTCGTGTCAACGACTACGCAGTTTAACCTGTGACTAACGGTGGAAGCAAGAGTCATGAAGACGCAGACAGTCGCTCTTGCGTTCCACACAAGGATATTTAAAGAAAAATTGGTTCTACGTAATAAACATAAAAAACGAGAACTGAATAACTGTGCGTGCACAAGACAAGTGATAGGGCCAATCTGCGTAGCAGGATAGCGTCATATAGCATCACGACAGGTTAGCGCTTGCTTTGTCTACGTCTCTATTTGTTTGCTTCCTTTTTCTAAAAGCCGCTCATTTGATGTCCATCTTTACCAACTTCGGCAACAAGCCTCCTTTGTCAGTCCATCCGCTGTCTTTCAGGCAACTGAGGACCGGTTCATTATAGCTTGCACCGAAAAAGAGGGCACATGCCGATAAATATTTTGCTTTCACAAAGGTAAACTACGGCGGGACGTTACTTCTGCAAGAGCTGCCCAGTCAGCCAACTTATGGCAGCACAATTTCTTGTAGTTGTCGAATCAGCTGAAAAAAAATGTGTGCCTTACTTCCAACGCGAGTAGTGACAGGCGCGGAAACAGCGAAGTGACGAATGTATTTAGTTTTTTTTTCTTTGCAACTGAAAGCTGGTCGTGCCGGCGTCAAATGAATCGTCCAGAAGGACATTAATCTTCACACAACGTCCTTTGCGGCTTTCAGTGATCTGCGTGCACATAAGAAATAAACGAACGGAATTTAATTTTCTTCGAATGACGAAAGTCTAGCTAGTACACCGTACAAACGCAACGAAAGGTGTTTGGTAAACAAAAGCAAAAAACAAATACAGCTGTAGATCAGGTCATAGCACCATCGCCGGAGGCGAGTAGACATAAATTGCCGATGACAAGATATATCTCAGACAAAATTCTGCCAACGTCTTTTGCCTGAGGGAAATGTAATTCGTTTTCAGGGTCGGTCCCGAGACTTTCTCGGACATCCGTCCTTCATGACATTCTCGTAGTGCGAAGCTGTTTTCGTTTAATTTGTCTTGTAATACTCTTGTTTCTGTACAGCCAACAACGGCTCGATTCCACATGTCACTACTTCAAAACGTGTGGTGAAAGAAAAGGAAATGAGAATTTATACTGAAACAGCACTGTACTCAAAACATGACAAAATTATTGACCTGGGGTGCCACGCAGGATCGCCCGAGCTTGGCGAAACACAGGATCTTTCCGAGCTCTGGGAACACCCCTATTCAATTAGCCAACAGTGCAAAAAAGTCAAATTCCCTTCTCAGCACACTGCGTTTGACTGGTTACGAAGGAACCCGGAATCCCGTCAAGGACTGTCGACAAAGTTAGGCTTCGTTTTCAAACCAGGGGCGACTTCTTTTATTTGTTTGTCATTCCACTGAGCGCGAAAGTGCACCCACGCAACAAAGTGTCAGAAGCTTTCCCTGATAATAATTTTTAAAGGCAGGAGCTGTATAAATTTATTTTGAAGCTTTTAATGTCTGCGATAAGCCTGCTTTCGAATAATCAGCATGGTAGCCTCTTAAAAACATACATGGAGCTATTTTTTAGCGCGTAAATAGACAAGAAACGAAAGACAGAGTGATTCAAATGAGCTCTTCTATTTGGCCAGACTGAATGCTTCACAACGCGACCTCAGCTAAACCTGAAGCCACGTGTTCATCATCAAGGTCGACCTGCACATTTTAGCACGCTGTTAGGTTTGTTTGTTTGTTTATTTTTTGTTTGTTTGTTTGTTGTTTGTTTGTTTGTTTGTTTGTTTCTTTGTTTCTTTGTTTGTTTGTTTGTTTGTTTGTTTGTTTGTTTGTTTGTTTGTTTGTTTGTAGCCTGGATTCCAATGGGACATGCCCACTTTGAGCGAAAGGCAAAGAAAACCTATAGTATCCCATTGACAGTTACTGCACTATTGCTTAAAAAAAAAGAAAAGAAAGAGATGTATAAGGAAGACACTGTATCGGTGAGCACCTTCTTTGTCGTCTTCATTGTCCGTGAGCACTCAAACACGTGCGGACGGCTTATCAGTCATTTAGCAGGGCAGTATTTTTTTCTGATTATGTCAGGACATGCTTTTACGGAGGTAATTAAGCCAAGTCATCGTAAGACTAAGGTAATTACGCTATATATTAAAGTGACTATGCTAAATGAAGCCACGTAACTCTGAAACCACGTTCAGTAAACCGTGCTGATTTTCGCGACGTTAATCATGAGCAAGCTAAATAAAATCATGCTGATCAGACATCACTTGTATGATGGCAATTCGGATCGTGCTAAAGAGGTTTACGTTAATAGCTGAATCACACTGAATGCTTTGCTAATTGTACACGAGATGATCGCCTTTTCTTTTGAAACATTGCTAATTAAAAGAAAACTGTTCATGTTATGGTATTTCACTGTAATTCAAATCTTATATACAATGATCATTAGGTGATTGGTATAATGAACATTAGGGCGCAGGTCATGTGGCCTTCACTTTGAAGCAGCAGGCCAGGCAGATGAGTAGACGACCGACTTTTTCTGAAAAGCTGGATGAGGCCTAGGTTATCACTAGCTCCTCTACGTCAGTAGTTGACCAGATTATTTAACGTGCAAAGAAGTTGTGGCTTAGTGTCCACCGCATCAAACGCTTGATAGGTACACAGGCGCTATGACAGTTACGATTTGAACTAGGACCTTCTCAGAATAAATGGGTTTGTTTTAGAGTTGAGGTGTCAATCAGTTAGATTGACAGGCACCCGCAGCCAAGATCGGCTCAGCCTACCACTTTTGAAGAAGACTGGCTATTTGGGCTAGTTGGTTTGAATTCATGGTAATAAGGGCTGCGAATAATAAAAATCAGTTGGTAGTCAGCGCTCGTGTTGTCCTCTTTGCTTTCCGTGCCTCGCCTATCGTCTGTTCCTTCTAGCACCTGTTTCTTCTAGACGCGTATGCAAGTAGTGGCATTTCATTGAAAGGCACCGCAAATGCCCAACGTGCTTTTCTGACGCTACGCCCTACGTTCTTGTGGCGATTTTTATTAGCACTAATACCATGCCATGGCCACCGCAGAACGAGCTCGGAGCTTACTCCTCTGCCCGAAAAGCTTGGGCCATCCGGCGCAGCACACCTGAGTGGAAAACTTTGATACAGCCTTTGAACCACACAATAAGTTCGACAAGAAAAAAAAATCCCATGTCGTCATAGTGTGTGCAGGTCTAATAATTGAAAATGCGCGCAAGAGCCCTGAGCTCGAAACGTTGAGATGAGGTGTAAAACAAAAAATGAGGACGAAACTAAACGTGTGCTGTCCTGATCATTTCATCATGCAGTAACTCGCCCAGTCAGAAGTACCTGTCCTGGAACAGGGTCTTAAAGGTCGTTTATTACTCTTTCTTTGTCCTCAAGTTGCAAATCGTCGTTTCTTTAATAATTAGTTTAAACTAAGAACACTCTCAAATTAAAAGTAGCAGAAAATCTAACGCGCACTGGTTGCTAAATTGCCCAAGCTTCCCCGTCATTGCATGCTACGTATGAAACTGAGTGCTGGGACGTGCGTGTTTTAGCCGACCTTGCAAGTGGTTCAGGCACTCTGTCGATTCAGATGCATCTGATATATTAGAAAAAAATCACAGCATATCCACGGAGCGAATGATAATGAGTGTGGTGTTAGGACCGGCCGTTCGTTTGTGTGTCCATCCGTATGTGTGTCCGGATGGAGGGATGGATGGACCAACAGAGTCACCTGCGGACAAAAACTTGCATGCACGTAGCCACGGACAGGATGGATGCATAGAGGGATTCACAGACGGACGGACGGACACATGGACAGACACAGAGACAGACGGATGGAAGCAGGCATGGACAGAAGAACAGACAGACGCATGGAACCGTGGATGGACAGACAGATAGATGGATGAATGGACGGACAGATGGAAGCACGGACGAACGCATGGACGGACGGATGGACGAACGGAGGGACGCTTCGCCCCACTCATCATCATTCACTACGTAGATATGCTGTGAAAACCACTAATGTCGCTTAGTTATAGTATTCCCAGGGACATATACACACAACGCCACCTATTGAGCAACTCATAAACTAAACGTGCATACCTACATACTACTACTACTACTACTACTACTACTACTACTACTACTACTACTACTACTACTACTACTACTACTACTACTACTAATACTACTACTACTTCTACTACAGAGGAGGGAATGACCCACAGCCTAAGGAGCTTCGCCCCTGAATAGTCTGGCTTCAAACACCGCTTTAAACATGTTTAAACGACCGTACGTTTTATTGAGTATAAGTTTTTTCTAATAGTCGCAACTTTATATATGTCAAATTTACTAATAAGTTTAAAATGTACATAACATGGGCTAAATGATTGATTGCCTCGTTTATTGACAGAGTGCCATGAAAGCGGGCGGTGGAAGCGGGGCTATTGAGGAAATCTTCTATCCGGGCTTTTGCGCTTGCGCTTAGTTCGACGTGATGCTAGGTCAACGAGGCATCGCTCACTTTAGTGGGATGGTTTCGTGCGCACCTCATATATTAATATAAAAATTAAGAGTGGTCACTCTGGCGGAAAGTGGTGGGGCTACACGGCGTCGCGCTGGCCGTAAGATAGCAATACATCACTCACTGCTTTCAAGAAAAGACGCTTCCTAATTATCTACTACAATACTATGAGCATCAAATGGAACCCGAACAGCTGCAAGCTTTAGGGATAGTATAGTGCGTGCCGTGCACTAATCACTACGAACAGGTACGTATATATGCGCAGAGCTGCGGAAGAGGATGCGCGCGCCTGTCAATGGTGATAACTGGACGGCACTATCGCAAAGTCTTGCCGCTGTTAGGGTTTCGTTTCACGCATATAGTACCTTTTCTAGTGCATTATACGTCTACGTGTCTAAGAGAGAAATGGTGAGTCTAGAAAAATGTTTGCTAGCTAAAGCTAATATGTAATCATTGAGTAAACAATCTTGCCTCGTTAACGGCTTGCTGCGACAACTCTTTGTGACTATTTTTCGCGAAAAAAAGCGATGTAAAGGGTGTAGGAGAAAATTAGTGTGAAATCGGAAACGAAAAAGGCATGTTTTCTTTTTTCTTTTTTTCGGTTCATGCCAGAGTCAGGTGCTGAGGCAACTACTGCCGTGTCTCGTTGTGAACTGTATTTTTTGCTGTGAGCGTTTACTTTTCTGTGGGTCTTCTTATAATGTTGCCTATAAGTTTATTTCTTTTGTCTAATTGAGAGTCGTGATAAGGCAGGCGTAATTCCAAGTCTCGCAGTGCAAGTAACCTTTCTTTGTGCTTGTGTTTATCAAACATTAACAAAGTGGGCATTTTCTTACCAAGAATTTGACTCGAAAATTAAAGTTTTCTCTCCTCAATATTTCTCATGTTAGACACACATTACCATCATGTGCTCGCCGCTCTAGCGGGGCAGCTCACACGAAGCACATCAATGCATGTAAATGACGCGTTGAAAGAGAAAGAAAACATTTATTGAATGAAGCTTCTGGGTTAAGGTGGGAGGGTGCCTAACTCCAGAAACCTTCTGGCTTGAACAGCCCGCGAGGCTCGAGCGACGAGTTGAGGCTGCTCTACCAGGTTCGCCTAGGAGATCGCAGCGACTCACGCTTCACTGAGGAGGTCTTCGTCCACAATTCGTACTGCTGCTTGTAGCCTTGGGACGCTTACTTAGCACTTCAGTAGGAGATGCGCCAGAGTGTCCACCGCATAGCAGTGAGGACCGATGTACCTGTGCGACGGTGGCCTCATATGGTGCAGCATTACACCGTGGTTGAACAAGTTGCTTTGAAGGCGCCTGTAAGCAATGCATTCGTCTTTTGTGCTAAATGTCGTCGAATTAGCCAAGCCACCACAATTCATTCGGCAGTCAGGCCGAGGTGTAAGCCGTAGCAGCACCCACAACCTATTCTCCGAACCAACTCGGTATGACCACCTGCCGATCATTTTGCATGTGACGGAGGGTATGCCCTGCGTTCGAGCTGATAATGTTCCAGTAATTCATGATACGCACATAGAAGTGGTATCGGAGGCTTTATAATATTCCTAGTCACTACTACGATGCTTTCGAGACATCCTTTACTGTGGTCTCCCATCTCTGAGGCTGCGAAAGTTCCCAACGACTATTTGAAGTGCTGTGTACCTAAATCAGCCATAGGGGCATATGGGAGTGTCCTCTCATTATCTGTTACTCTACACGTGCCTTCCATAATTTATTTAATAGCTTTTGCGCTGTTCACTGGCGTGGCATTTCAGAGCTGCACAAGCTCACAGAATGTGTAGATAGCCACTCCTGTGACTGCCAACTCTCTTCGCTGGTACATGGCTGGCGTGCCCTCGCCTATGGCGATGGTGAATGCGACGCGCTAAGCGACGAGACGCTGTACTCTACGGCTGCAAAATCAAAGCATCAAAGCTGCTGTCTAGATGCAGTGGTTTTAAACGATGAGGAAACATGAGTTTTCGAACTAGAATTTTATTGTGCTCGTGAACAGTTGTGTCACAATTTTATCTGCGAAGATCTCACATTATATTGCGAGTAGGTTTCTTTGCTAACAAAACAGCCTTTGTTCCTCGACCTTTGTTCCTTGTTCCTCAATAAAATTGCGTATATATATCGCCACGTAAAAAGTAAGCAATTAAGAAAAGTAAATTTTGCGCCATGGAGTGCAAATGCACGATGTCGTTAGGGATTCCGGTTGTGACGTCATAGCTTATTATTTTAGTTTTTTTCTGTTAGTTTTCCGCTCCGTGCGTCAAGGCGACGTTGGCTACGAGCCGTCAAATACTAGATGCATGTGCTTCTATGGAAGTTACGCTACCAGTTTATATATACATTTAAAAACTGCGAATTCCTTTTTATAAGGAAGCGGTGGAAATCGCTGTCGCATGCGCTGTCGCAGCAATCATACAAAAATAATTCAAGCAAACCTACAAAAATAATTCAGGCCTGCTCGCTACTCCAGGCGCAGCCTGTGACGGCACTCAGTTTTCCGTCTTCTGTCGATGGCATGAATGTTTCCGTCATTCGAGGGAGCGAGATTGCTATAAGCCTGCCAACGCCTGCTGTGGCGGGTTGGTGCTTATTTTGGTGATGTGCGTGAAGATGACCGTGTTTTTCTGGACCTGTGAAGTGCTGCGTGGTGGTGCGATGTGCTTCGTTCGCTGTGAGTTTGTGTAGTGTATGCCTGAGAGCGCCCACAGTGGGGCGGTGCCTTGGGTCCAACTGTCACCGATATTGAGAATGTGCTGAAAGGCAAGTGTTCTGATTCCCAAAAAGCGACTAAAAATTGAAATGAGGGCGTGCCGTTCATCGGGACGACATCCACATGCATTCTCTCTGTGATCCGAAGGTATGTGTTTTAGCGCGTTCTGTTCCTTCTGTGAAACGTCATTTGTGCTTATGACTTGTCGGCGTAAGCGTTGACATTGGTGACATTAAGCTGAGCGTCACTGGCACTCATTGTCGCGATAAAATTGTGTCCCGAAACAGTGCTACTGACTACATGGATTTCGCAGTTTTGATGACTGCGTTTACCGAGAGGCTCTGCAATTGGCTACGAATATATATATATATATATATATATATATATATATATATATATATATATATATAAGTGAAAGAAGTGCATAGCTAAGGGCTCGTTTTTCCGTGTTTTAACACAATATTATTGAGATCTAACAGACAGTAATGCCAAGGAATGTACAGGGGAAGTTATTAGAATCAGTGGAATGTAAATAAGAAAGAAAAGTGGATGAAAAATAACCAGCCGTGAGCAGGAAATGAACCTACGACCTTCGAATTGGCATTACTGTCTGTTAGATCTCATTTATATATATATATATATATATATATATATATATATATATATATATATATATATATATTCGTTTTGTTGCCAAGAATTTTTAAGTCATTCTTCTCAGAAGCGTGGTACCCGCTAAATAATAGCAAGAACTTTTGCGGCAATGGTTCATGCAGAGTCTGATGACGATGAGAAACTATGGCCGAAGTGGGTCTGCGCCAAAGTTAATAGGGGAACAAGAACAACCTTTTGTAATGGGTTTCAGCATTGGATTGCCCAATCGTTACGCTATTCGCATTGTGCGACGACAGGTTAATCTTTCGCTGTTTTAAAATGCTTTATATGTTGTATTAGCGCGATTGCTTTCCCGACATCACGCCTGCCTTAGTTAAGTTTGCCAACAAGTCACATGCACTGGCGTAGCTCAGTGGTAAAACTCTTGGCTGGCACCCAGCGCGCCTGGGTTCAAGTACCACCGTGTCATTGGTGCAAGGTTTCATTTTCGAATTTCGTGTGATGTGGTTACGGATCCTGGCGGTGGACAACTGCGCGTGACCCGAGTTGGGAAATCATAACACATGTGTGTTCAGAAAAAAAAATGGCAGCATATCCACGGAGTGAATGATGGATAGTGGGGCGAAGCATCCCTCCGTCCATTCGTTCTTGCTTCCGTCCATCCATGCGTGCGTCTGTGTGGCCGCCGTGCGTCCATTTGCCCGTCCGTGCGTGCATCTGTTCGCACGTCCGCACGTTCATCTGTGCGTCCGTCCCTGCTTTCGTCCATACATTCGCTCCTGCGCCCGTCAATGCGTCCATCCGTCCGTGCAGCCATCCGTGCGTCCGTCTATGCATCTGTCTGTGGGTCCGTTCGTCCACCTATTCAACACTCCAAGTGCCACCATCTCGTATCTTTTTATCATTTATTCCTCAAATAGAAGCCCCGTCATCCAGCGGACATTCCAAGGACTGAACAAAAGGAGGCACACGCACACTTTCTTACGGCTTGCGCTTCGTGTCTATTTCCCACCTTTAACCACCTCGAGTTCATGGTATATACTAGTTCACTGTATTTCTGGCACTGCGGCTCAACGCTCGCTAAACCTTTTTAAAACCAAAAAGGTTACGCCCAGTGAGTATAACGTAGCAACCCTTTCTTGTCTTCTGCCCCGCCGCGGTGGTCTAGGGGCTAAAGTACTCGGCTGCTGAGCCGCAGGCCGCTGGATCGAATCCCCGCTGCGACGGCTGCATTTCCAATGGAGGCGGGAATGTTGTAGGCCCGTGTGCTCAGATTTGGGTGCACGTTAAAGAACCCCAGGTGGTCGAAATTTCCGGAGCCCTCCACTACGGCGTCTCTCATAATAATATGGTAGTTTTTGGGACGTTAAATCCCACATATCTTATCTTATCATCTTTCTCGTCTTCTGTGCGTTGTTGAACAATGAAAAACTCGCAGCGTGTGCGTGAAATAAAAGCCGAACTCTCCTGTCTCTCATTCCGCATTAGCACCAATTGGCATGTACATTGAGCACTACCTTTTATTGCTCAACAACGCACAGAAAAAATCTCTCGCCGGCACCACCTTGGAGGTCAAAATGTTACGCTTGTTGCACACTACTACAACGGCTACGAGGGACGAACGGGTGCCGTTATAAGGAGCTTCACCCCTAAAAAATGGTTAACGATTTTGAGTACTGGGTACTCTACCGGGGGAGAGCATAAAGCCGTCCCGTGGACCTCACGTGTTAAACAGAATCTCATTTCTGAAAAAATCATACATACACAGAAGACATCTTATATGTTACATTGTTCGTTCTCACGACATTGCTAATATATCTGAATATACATTCAAATGCACAACAGGAACACCCCCGTAGTAACAATGTGCGAGAGCATATGAAGCCGAAGTGCCTATTGCTTGCTTTCTACAGACTACAGAAAAGAACCTCCAAAACTTCTCTTGTGAAGTCTATTGTTGCGAACAAATTACATTTTATGAGCCTGAATTATTCATGTACATTTGTGAAGATTACAGTAATTACGCTCTGCGCCTAAGTTTTTTAAACATTAAACACTAACTAATAAAGAAATGGCGCCGTATCTACGTGTTTTTCTTCAAATGTCGTCGAAAGACGATAGTCTTGCGTATAGAGTGAGTGAACAAAACGTTTATTTGATGTTATGTGCGAGAAAATTAGTTAATTGAATTTCGGAGGCGCTGCGTTAAAGAGTGTCGATCCGTGCAGCGAAGGCAAACGAGCACATCGAGCCACTTTAGACACGAGCGCTATCTGGCAGTTATCCTCGAAAACGATGGAAGGTATGCGCGCCTGCCTCGGAGGTGATAAAGTGTGGAACGCAATGCGACGGGGAGGAGCCACCACAGTGTTGTCTTAGCAAAGCGCTGGAAACACTTGCCTTTTTGAGCATGGCGTTGTATTGTCAGCCCAGCGTGATTAACGCTACGGGCCTTAGAATTACTTATGTACGTCTTCTCTAGTATAAAGACATACAAAATTTAGACGTGTTATTTCGGTGCGAATGATATGCACAATAATTGTTTTTAATTGACAATCGCACAAGTACTACCGCTAAAGCTTGAGAATTAAAGGTGGGTGCTGCGGATGGGGTTGGTTGTTTGGGGTACTGTCTGGGGTATTGTTACGGATGACAAACAGATAAGTTTACAGACATACAGACAGACAGACAGACAGACAGACAGGCAAAAAGACAAATTTTTGCGTCGAAGTAACTAAAGAAACATAATCGTCTTTCAAAAAACTGAAAGGGACAGGCTAATGACAGCTCTTTACGGATGGCGTTGTAGTGTTAGTGTTGTAGTGTAAGCAAAAGGATACGGTTTTCGTCAACTTCTGGGCTCCAGCAAAAGTAACTGCATTTTTATTACAGGTTGCTTGACCTGGCCTAAACATCTTACGTGAAAGAGCTAACGTCGTACTTGTTGCTTTAACGAGATTCTACGCAGGTTTGGAAGAGGGGTTTGGTAGTTGCGAAGGTTTGGATAGATTCGGAGCAGCTCTCACGTGTCTAACGCTGTATGTACGTGCGTCCGTACGAACGGGATGCAAGGCGTTTGTTTCGTCACCGGTTTTTGGAGTGGCACCAAGCAGGTCACACGGCAGGTGCGCGTTAACGTCACGCTCCCCTCGCACACTTCCCTCGGAGATGCATGCTGTCACCATTCTCTCCTTCCCCCGCAGCACGCTCGACATAACGCTCACAGCTGCCGGCTTCTCCGCCCGCTCGCAACACACTTTTCTCTCGCATCACCCTCTCTACTGTCCATCGAGTGAAAACACTCTTTTTGCTCGTTTATATGCGAATGCTACACCGAATTTCACTTCAAACCGTTTTTCTAGCACGCACGTCTACACCCGTTTTAACCGAGTAAACACCGTGCGCTTCACATCTCGTCAGGGTTCCCTTCGAGCGTCAAAATTTTTATGACTTATGCGTAAAACTTAGCGTAGACAGCAATTGATTTGAAGGAAAATTTCCACTTCAAACTAAAATTCACCCTTCACTCACGAGCCCTTCTATTCTAAAGGGCCACATCCCTGCACGACTGCTTTTGAATGAATGAACAACTTTATTTATCCCTTGTTAAAGGGAAGGGGGCAACAGGAAAGGGTGTGGTGGGGATGAACTACTTGAAGTAGTCCTCCTCTACCCTCTCAGCCCACTCCAGGATGGCCTCCTGGATAGCGGGCCTCGAGCTGCGCAAGGCAGCCTCCCACTGCTCCTCACTAGAAATTAGGCGTTTCAGGAATGGGGGAAGAGGGTGCTTAGGGCAGCGCCACATGATGTGGTTCAAGTCTGCTGTGGAAGAGGCACAAAATTTACATGAGGGGGAAGGGTAACAGGATGGATGAATGCGGTGTAGGAGGTAAGGCGAAAGAAAGGTGCGAGTCTGCAGCTGTCGCCACAGAATTTCGCACCTGCGTGAAGATTTGCGCGTGAGTGGCGGGAAGGTTAATCGCTCTAAACGGTAGTGTGTGCAAATATCGTGGAATGAAATAAGGCGATCCCGCGCTGTAAATGGCGCCTCATCCGTAGCGAATTGCGACACATCGGATGCGTGTGCCCGGACTGTGAATCCTCGGGCACTCGCATGAGCCGCCTCGTTTCCGGCAAGGCCCGCATGCGCGGGAGTCCAGATTAGTGCTACAAGTCGATCAAGGGGATGATGCAAAAGTAGGGAAAGGGCTGGCCTAGAAACCCTGCCCGCTCCGAAATTATATATAGCTGTTTTGGAGTCACTGATTATAACGGATGAACTAGGTATTGTCAGGGCCAGGGCTATGGCCGCCTCTTCCGCTTCCTCCGAAGAAGAAGCAAGAACGGAGGCGGCCGCAGCGACCTGGCCGTGAGAGTTGATTACCGATATTGCATAATGATGCCTGTTACCGTAATCGGCGGCGTCAACATAGAGCACATCATTGGAGGAGGAGAATTGTTTTTTGAGGGCCCTCGCGCGCTGCATCCTGCGCTGTTTCTGGTGCTCAGGGTGCATGTTTTTTGGAAGTGGTGGAATGTATAGGTTCTCGTGTATGTGGTGTGGAATGGTGTACTTGACCTTAGTGATGGATGCCGGAGTGACAGAAAGGGTTTGTAGAATGTGTCGGCCTGTCACGGTGTTAGAAAGTCTGTTATACTGAGATGCAATATGGGCTTCTCCTAGTTCAGCAAGGGTGTTGAAGGTGCCAGTACGCATAAGCCTTTCAGTGGAGGTCCGTATAGGCACCCCTAAAGCGAACTTATACGCTTTGCGTAAAAGGATGTCTATCTGGTCGGATTCTGATTTAAGAAAGTGTAGGTAAGGCGTTGTAAAAGTTATTTTACTGATAACGAAGGCTTGGACCAAGCGGAGGAGTTCGGCCTCCTTTAGTCCGCCATGTTTATTACTGACCCGACCCAAAAGTCGCAAGGTATGATCAACGGTGGTGTGAAGTGTCTTTAGTGTGTATGTGTTGAGCCGATTGCTTTGAATGTGTAAACCGAGCACGCGGATCCTATCCACTCGAGTAACTGGTACGTCATCTAGAATTACCTGTATATTGGATATGTGTTTTACGCCCCCTCTGTGAGATGGTAGGAGAAGTAGCTGAGATTTCTGTGGGGAACATGAAAGATTCATAGACCCTGTAAGTGCCACAACCGTATTTGCCGCAGCTTGCAGGGTGTCTTGAATCTCTCCATCGGAGCCGCCAGTCATCCAAAGAGTGATGTCGTCGGCGTAGAGTGAAAACTTGAGGTCAGGGATAGATCTCAATGCTTGCGCCAACGGCATCATAGAGACATTAAAAAGAAACGGTGACAGCACAGACCCTTGGGGCGTGCCGTAACTTCCCAAAGCGTAAGACTGAGATTGATCTGCGCCTATGTGTATGGTTGCGGTACGGTTGGCTAAAAAAGTAGCTATATAGTTATATGTCTTTGCGCCAACCCCTATGAGATTAAGCTCGCGGAGGATGGCGGAATGAGCAACGTTGTTGAAAGCTCCATGGATGTCCAGACTCAAGATTGCTTGCGTATCTAGGCTGCTGTTGGGTGTAATGATATCATGCTTCAGTCGAAGCATGACATCTTGACATGACAGAGATTTTCGAAAACCCACCATTTCTGGTGGATAAACATTGTTGTCTTCCATGTATTTATTCAGACGGTTGAAGCATGCCGAAGCAGAGGTTCGGCATGCTATGGCCACTCTGCGCACAACGTCAGCACCAGGCCCAGACCACATTACCAACAAAGTACTTCGCAATCTGGACTGCTTTTGAAACCTGCTCTGTGTGTGCTGTGTGTGTGTGTTATGTGTAATGTGTATCTTCTCCTTCTTCCTCTCTTTTACTCCTTAATTATCCTCTTCCCACGAGTGGGGTAGTAAAATGCACTTTGTCTAGTTAACCTACCTGCCTTTCTTGTGTTCTTTTCTTGTCTCATAAACTTCGCCCTCATTTGCAGGCACGCGGATATGTGGACACAAAGCTTCTGCCTACGCACTCAAAAACGCATAAACTAATTTACCAATGGGGTATGGTGGCGAGGATTCATCGACAATGTCCTGTAGAAGAAATTTTGAGACACGTGTGATAGGTTTCGAGTGAAACGCCAGCAGTGGTGAGGGTCAGCTTTCGCCCTCATGATTAGAGATAGGGTGATGCAGTTTGCTGCTCATGCGACACATTGCTTCCGATCGTGCAGTGCTGCCTCACCAGATCTGCATAGCAGTTAACTGGATGGATGGATGCTATGAGCGTCCCCTTTATAACGGGGTGGTGACAAGTATGCCACCAGGCTCGAAAAAAAAAAACTTTTTTTCTTTTTTGATGTTGGCCTAATGCCTCTACTTCGATAAATTCTATCTTAATGGAAAAAAAAGAAATATTTCAGCTTTAGTTCTCTGCCATTTACGGCACATTGTCCATATTTTATTTTTCCAATATTTATTTTTGTCCTTTCTCTCTAATTTTCTGCCACCAATACTCTAACCGTCTCTTACTTATTTCAATCGCGGGTGTGTTCAGCTTTCCATTGTTGTCCCTAAAACCCAAGGCTTCCTGTAGGCTCGTGCCCAAACGTACACCTGGGTGGATATCTCCACATTCAATCAGAACATGCTCCGCCGTTTCCTTATCTTTCCCGCAGCATGTGCATTGTTCTTCTTCTTTACTGAATCTTGCTTTATAACTACGCGTTCTAAGGCAACCCGATATCGCTTCAAACAGTAAAGCGCTTCCCCTTGAATTATCGTAAAATGCCTCCCTCCTTATTTCATTTTTGCCCTTTCGGTAGTTACTCAAAGCCGGTTTTTTCTCCATAGCTGCCATCCAGTAAATCCTCTCCGCCTCCCTGACTTTTCCCTTAACGCTCTTTGTTGGCATATGGCTTACAATACCAGCCGTATATTTACTAGTGAGTCTTCTAGTTCTTTTTCTCCACTGTGTGTCCACGCTCTTCCTATACAAATAACGGAACACCTTCTCTGCCCATCTACTCTCCTTCATATTTCTTAGCCTTTCTTCGAACCTTATTTTGCTCTGCGCTTCCCTCGCCTCAAAACCTGCCCACCCCATATCGCCCTTTACAGCCTCGTTTGTCTTCTTCCCGTGAGCACCCAACGCGAGGCGTCCCACAGTCCTTTGATTTACATCCATTCCCGATTGCACCTCTGCCCTCATGCACACCACTGAGTTCCCAAAAGTAAGCCCTGGAACCATTACACCCTTCCACAGACCTCGAAGCACCTCATACCTATTGTATCCCCACAACGCTCTGTGCTTCATTATTGCCGCATTCCTCTTTCCTTTTGCTGCCGAGGCTTTTTCCTGTACCTCCATGTATCTATCACTCTCATTTACCCATACTCCAAGGTACTTGTATTCACTTACCCTCGGTATTTCTTGGCCTTGTATGGACACCGTCTGATCACAGGGATCATTGAATACCATCAATCCACACTTCGTTACACTGAATCCTAGTCCAAGAGCTTCACCTTCCCTTCCGCATATATTCGCCAGCTGCTGTATATCATCTCGACTGTCCGCAAATAAGACGATATCGTCCGCATAAAATAAACCTGGAAGCTTCTGCTCAATCATCATGCCGCCCTGTTTGTGTGACAGATTAAAACCAATGTTGGTACCTTCTAGCGCTTTTTCCATACTCACATGTACAGCATGAATAACAGCGGGGACAAAGGACATCCCTGTCTCAGACCCTTGCTAACCTCAATGTTCTCTTTGCTACGCATTCCTTCCCACTCTATGCAAACTGTATTTTCTCGGTATATCTCCCTCAAAAGCTGTATACATTCGTCGCCCATGCCCATTCCTTTCAATATATCCCACAAAATTTCCTGATTAACGTTGTCGTATGCCCCAGTGATGTCTAGAAAAGCCACGTACAAGGGCCTATTCTCTATTTTAGATATTTCTATACACTGAGTGAGAACAAACAGGTTATCGTCTAACCGCCTGTCGACTCGAAATCCGTTCTGAAGTTCTCCCAAAATATCGTTATGTTCGGCCCATGTTTCTATTTTCATTTTTACTGCTTGCATCGCCAACCTGTATAGTACCGATGTAATGGTTAGTGGTCTATACGAGCGAATCTTGTCCTTTTCTCCCTTGCCTTTATAGATTAAGTTCATTCTACTTTGTCGCCAACTGTCCGGTATTTGTCCGTCCTTTAAGCTTTTTTCTACTGCTTTTAACAATGCTTCTTTAGTGTTATGTCCTAGTTCGTTAATGAGGCTAACGGGAATCCCATCTAAACCCGCGGCAGTGCGCTTTGGAATTTTTCCTTCGGCCTTTTTCCAGTTGAAATTATCAAGTACTAGCTCTTCCTCTGTTGCTTTCTCCGCCACACTTTTACTCACCGGGGAGATCCCCTAGACGCTCTTTTGAAACGAATCGGCTGTTACCTTTTGGATGTAACCTAGCGCTTCGTACCCTTCCAATTGATTTCCTCCTTCATCTAGAATATGTTGTTGCGTTGTGACAGACTTCCTACCTAGCGCCTTTGTGTGGCTCCAAAAAATCCTAGGCGCGGCCTCCTTTTTTTCGTGTATCTCTGTCATCCAGCGTTCACTTTCACCTTTAATTTTTGCCTCTACCAATTTCTGTACAAGGGATTTTTTCTCTAAATATATTTCCCATATTTTTTTGACTTCGTCCTGCGGCCGCTTCTCCTTTTTTGCCTTTCTATGCTCCCGTGATGCTTCGCGTCGCTTCTCGATCGCCTCCCGGATTTCCTTGTTCCACCAACTTTTTGGCTTCCTTTTTCCTTTCCAGCAAACAGTTTTCTTCTCTTTCCCTATCTCCTTCGTCATTAGATGTAACAGCTCACTATACTCCCAGTCCTTGCCTGGTATTTCGCCTACTTCTTCCTCGACTCTTGCGGCTATATTTATTATTTGTTTGTCATTTAAATACGAGCTGCCAGACTTTGATTCCATGCTCATATTTTCAGTTTCGTATCCCATTTGTAATGTTATTCGTTTATGATCACTACCCAAGCTGTTAATGCCTTCCTCGTCTATCCTCATTTCTGTCAGTTTGTGGTAAATTCCTTCAGTCATGAGACAATAATCAATACTTGATTGCTTGTTTCCGACTTCCCATGTGATCTGGCCGTCACATTTAGGCCCCGTGTTAACTATCTCCAGACTATGTTGCTCGCAAAGATCTAGTAATAACTTCCTATTGGTGTCTGAATATCCGTCAAGGTCATGTATGTGGGCATTCATGTCTCCTAGAAGGATGATTTCGGCCCCATTACCAAATTCCTTAATATCCGCACTCATGCAATCCACTATCTCCTGATTCTTTTCTCTGCAGTTATTCCCCGTCCACAAGTAGGCTACCCCTAGCCACGTTTCCTTTCCACCTACTGTGCCCAGAACCCAGAGGTGCTCTGAACACGTCTGTTTCACTCTAACCCATTTGGCTCCGGGATGAATTAGCATTCCTACACCCCCACCTTTCCTTTCCGATATGGTCCTGTTACACCCTTCCCAAACATAATTTTCAATATGTGGTGGCTCTTCCAAGTGTCTAAGGTGTGTTTCTGTAACCGCATACACGCCTATCTGTTCTTTGTTTAACTGCTCCTCAATCTCTAACCATTTTGCCTTCCTTCTGCCACCCTGCATGTTTATGTAACTAATTGCAACACGCGCCTTTTTCCTTTTTCTTTTACCTTTTTTCTGGTTTTTCGCAATTCTACCTGTCAAAGCGTCCTCCTGGTTGTTTTCCCTGTTACGAGCTACCCCGGACTCCGAAGGGCCCGTGAGCCCCCCAAAAAAGCTACTGCGCGTCCTGCCAGTCGCCAGCCCACCTCGTGTCCAAGCCTCTTATCGAAATGAATCTTGTCTCTTTGGAATCCACCCCACCTGTGCACTTCCCTGTTTAAATCCACTACCTCGAAACCCTTCTCTCGACTAATTCGCCATATCTCTTTGTTTGCGTCGACAACCGCTCTTTGCAGGTTGACGTTGCGTACTGGTACTTCCGGTACTGTGCATACTACAATTTGCACCTGGGGGGACACGGCGCGCATGTCATCCACCCCTTTCGCCAAGGTCGTCGCTAGTCCTGACGATTCTTTTTTCAGGACGTCAATTAGCCCTCCCGCAATTACAACGAGGTTACGATTGTTAGCTTTAGCTGCGAGTTGTTCACCCGCTTGACTCATTACTGTCCCCAGCATTAGTCCTGGGAACGTCCCTATCGCAACTCTCTTGTCGCCTTTCACCCTTTCTTTGATTGCCGCTGCGCATCGGACTAAATTTGAGTCACCGGCGATGATGACCTGTTCAGACATTCCTTCTGAAACCTGCACCTGGCTGCTGACTAGGTGACTAGCGTGAGTCACGGCTGCTGGTTTGCTCCCTCCCTCCCTCAAAACTACTTCCCGGTAGCTGGGCCCTGTGGTCAATGTATCTGCCTTTGTCATGCCTGTTTCCTTCATCTCTCCCGCACGGGGGGTCGTCGCCATAATGCTTCCGCCGTCACCTGCGTCTTCGTTCCCTTTCGCGACCTTCGATAGGCCCTTCTCGGCTGACCGGAGCCTTTCTTCCATGGCTGACGTTTTCTCTCGCTCCTTCGCCAATGCATTCTCCAGCTCTGCGATTTTCTCCATGAGCCCACTCTGGACCGCCATCATATTTTTCATTTTCTCCTCGAACTCGCACTGTCTACACTTGGCGTCATCTTCTGCTTTCTCCTCCGCACTAACTTCCACCTTCCAACCTACCCCGCACTCTGAACACTTTACGGTCTTTTTGACCATGGCTAGCTCAGTTTACCGATGCCCACGTGTTAGGAAACTGTACTAAAATACACTGGTCTAAGCCAAAAAGAACCACAATAATAAATAAATACGCTACACTTCACAGCACCTGCGCATGCACGTGGTCGGTCTACGCGCAGACCTCAGCCACGTGGTGGCTGGAGAAAAAAAAGACACAGTACAAAATACTAAAAAAAACGTACACCGTAATAGACCTAATCAAGCTTTACGCTAGCGCCTTACGTTCTCATAACGCTACAGACAGAGGCAAGCTGGAAACATGCAAAAACACTTATCTGTAGCTGTCATTCCGGAGCTCTCCAAAAACACGTCCGACCTCTACCACCGAAACTTGCATGACGAAACTGTAATTACTCTACAGTGCCCCCTATACCAGGGCTAGTGCTGGGAGCACGCACGGCAATGCTTCGGTTTTATTTTACACCCATCATACAACTTGGTGATAATGTAACCTTGGCATTGCGCCCGCCTCACCGTATAGCGTGCACAAACGTTTCTCATTATTGTAGATCACTCTGCTAAGCAAGCTAACATCAACAATACAGCTTACTTGGAAACCTGCACGGCCACCAATACCAACGTGCCTAGATCGCTAATCAGATTATTGACGTCTTACTGCTGTTAATGACGCAATTGGTGTACAGTGTGAATTTCTTGTACTTTGACATTTTTATTTGCGTGGCGCAATTACGTGCAGTAAGAAATTTTGTCTGAAACAGCTGCCTTCATCTTCTCTATTGGCGCAGCTATAGGACATGGCGCATAAGCATAAATTTGGATATTTGTTTGTGCGTTTCCCTTATCAATGCAAAGAACTCCGTTTTTGCCGAAACAGAGGTTTTTTTTTTTGAAGAAATCGCGAGCTCTTCAGCAGAATATGATTTTAGCGAACAAAACTAAAAAAACGGCAATTACTGTTTAAAAGATACTAGTTGGTCAGCTGAGGCGACCATGTATGAAGGGTCTACTGGTCACGGTGAAACGCCAGTAGGCCAGTTCTATTCTCTTTTGCCTTGACACCTCATGCAACATGCTTGCCTGCATTATCAACATAAGAGAAACAGCACATACTTTTATATCTAAAAACACATCGGATCTACTATCTTGCGCACCTTGGGGGTGACGGTAGCCGGAAGAAACACTACGTGCCAAATGAAAGCCCCAAATAGCGTAGCGTCACCTCTGTCAGGCTGTCTAAAGCTTCAAAAAATGTGCCATCGCAAATCCGACCAGCGGTGCTCACGTGTCACAAGATGAAAAAATCAAGAAAAATTGCTTACTATGGGTGACCGCCATGCTGAAAAAGTTATTTGATTAAGATATTTACCAGCGAGTTATGAAGCCCTGTCTGAATAACAGAATGGATGTATCTGTCTTCTTCTGAATAATAAGTGCATAAACGAATCTAATCATTATAGTACACAGATCTCTAATCCACTATAAAGAAGAGCTGATTTTTCCGCCGCCATGGTGGCTTCCGGGATATCCTCCGCAAAATATCATTATCCGATGACGAATCCACCGCATATCGCTAATAGTGAGGCCTCGCTGAGTAGTTGCTCATAATTTAGTTTGCAACTATTTGTGCTTCATTGCATATAGTGTATCGTTATGCCATTCATTGTATCATCACATCACATTGAGTTCTTCTGTACATGTATGACAGCATTGTCATGTGTATTAGAGCAATGATGTTTTCATTGCAACGTAGTGATGTTTGTCTTGGTACATAGATGTGCCAAAGTGTGTGTGCTCGTATTACTGAAATGTTATGAAATCTTTGCTCTCTGTGCATAGTGTAAATAAATTTTTCTAAACACAAAAGAACACGCTTATCTTTAAAGTGCTCACCGCCTTTGGTTTGCCTGGTTCTTTTGTGGAATCAATTATAAATACCTACTGTGGTATAAAAAGCTCACTAGTTCTAGATGGTGGCGAGTGTGCTGCCTTTTCTATAACACGTGGGGTGCGTCAGTGATGCCCATTGTCTACTGTTATATTTGTCCTCAGCCTTGAGCCAGTTCTGTATCCTCTTGAAGTGGACTCGCTTGTCCAGCGTCTTGCGCTTCCTGGCAGCAGTACCATGAAAGTCACAGCGTTTGGTGACGACATGACCTTGTACCTTTCAGATGAAGGTAGTCTTTCACATAGCCAGCGTTCATTCTTTCAGTATGGTGACATTTAAGGTGCAGTGTTGAACATCACCCAATCCCAGTATTTCTTCATTGGATCTCCTAACTCGAGAGTTAGCTCCACATCTCTTCTACAGCCAGCTGCGTCTCTTCGTATTTTAGGAATTCTATACAACCACTACGGCGTTTGTAACTCCTTCTGGCCAAACGCCCTCGACGAAGTAAATCAAAAAATTGAAAGCGCATGGCATTTTGACTTCTCACTTCTTGAGGGGAGCTACCTTGCGCAGACTTTCTTCTGCGGTCGCATTTGGTACTTTTCTCACGTGGAGCAACCGCCTTTACGCCTCGTGGGGTCATTGCAGTCTGATTTTTGTTCCTTCTTTTCATCCGGTGGCACTGACTTGGTTTCTCGTGCGGTGATAGGACAGCAGCGTTCCAAGGGAGGCTATGCTTTCTCTTTGGTGTCAATACGCTACGGGCTACTGGCCCTGCGCTTCCTGTTGTGCCTCTTATAAGAAAACGAATCGCCCACGCAAAATCTGACATAATATTTTATAGGCACTCACCTTCGGCATTTAATGCCTAATGTGCATACTAATTGGGGCCCGAATTCAGTAACACTTCTTTCGTTTCATGCAAAAGATGTCGCACTTTTTCATCATATCCGGTCGACTTGTCCTGGGGTAGATGTGTTCGACAATCCAGGCGTTGACACAACAGCCGCTTTGTTGCTCCTGTTAGTTCCTCCGGCACGCCACACCCCCTCTAGCCATGTGTCTTGGAGTACGCTGTCGGCATCATTTTTGCCTGGCCACCTCCGGGACTTCATGTGGTGGCTGGGGGAGGGGTGTTCCTCTTACTCTTGATTGCCTCGAAAAGTGGAAAATGGTTCAGGAAGCAACATGCCCAAACTGTTTAAGCATGTTTTGAGACAATGCGCCGATGCTCGTGTTTTCTGGAGGGCCGTGCATGCTCAATTTCGTGGCCTTGGAGTGCATATTTTTGTTTCTTCTGGGTGTTGTTCTCGAGGCCACTTCGCCTGCCTTCTCATTGTTGCTGGTGCCTACTGTACTTGGCGCAATCGCTGTGAGTAGGTTGCACCAGGTCGTTGCCGTCATGCTCTCTTCTCGATCTTAGAGCGACAATGCAAAGAACTACAATTTGTTTTGTCGGATGAACTTTTCTTTCTCGGCGAGGAATTCCTTCTACACTGGTCCTGCCCTTTTGTTTTCATCTGCGAGGGACGTGTAAAGCATATTTTCATGCCTGTCTGTTTTGGTAGGTTATAGTTTCTTCAGTAGTCGCAAAATTACCTTGTAAATACCATGTAATTACCTAACATATACATATTTACGTTTCATGTGTGTGTTCTTCGTTTACCATGTAATGCACTTATGTAAACATATCTTTTTGTAGCAACTTTTGGTGTGTCTGTGGATGTTGTTCTGTGTGCATAGGGAAACATAATTTTATAATAATGTTGGGTGTGTCTGTGAATGTTCTGTTCCGTTGTCATGTTCTGCTGGATTGTAATTGATGTTCACTGTTCGTGAGAATCAAATTCTCTAAACATATAAAGGTAGAGAATATTTAACAGATAAATAAAAGCAGCTTTCACTTACTGGCTCAAGGTTGGGTCACAGCAAGGTCGCGGGCCCATTTGAGATCCTTGTGTAATACATCTATCTGCTCATGATAGTTGGGTGGTCTTTCACATCATGCTGGTCCGTGATGACAATAGCTTCAGGGGTGAAGCTCCTTAAGGCGTGGCTCAATCGTATCCTGTAGCCATCTTCTGTTTCAGTCCTTGGAATATCCGCTAGATGGTGGTGCTTGTATATGATGAATATATGATGAAAAAATGCGAGATGGCAGTACTTAGAGTGTTCACTAGGTAGACGGACGGGCAGAAATAGAGACAGACGGGCATGCGGGCAGAGAGACGGACAGACTGACAGATAGATATACGCCAGGCAGAGAGACGCCAGACATACAGACAGACCTACGGAAGGATGGATGGACAGACGGACAGGTGGACGGACCGATGGACAGACAGACAGATAGACAGACAGACGCACGGACGCACGGACGGATGGATATACGAGCATTTGTATGGACGAACGGACGGACGGGTGGACGGACGGGCGGGCGGACGGGCGGGCGGACGGGCGGGCGGGCGGACGGACGGACGGATGGACGGATGGACGGACGGATGGACAGACGGACGGACGAATGGATGGACACGGCCAGTGTATGATTCATGGTTTGTCGATAAAAGCACCGAAGCTTTATCCTACTTATCATCATTCCGTCCGTCCGGTGTAGCTTGTGCAATAGATCGTTTAGCTCTTAAAACCAGCCCCGGCCCTGATGATATTAGCGCTAAGCTTTTAAAACTAACAAGCCATTTCTCAGCCTCTTTGCTCGCGTTAGTTTTTCAACAATCTTTAGATACCGGTTGCTTACCAGAGGACTGAAAATCTGCTTACATAATCCCAATATTCAAATCTGGTGATAATACTCAGCCCAATAACTACACACCAATCTCTTTGACGTCCATACATTGCAAACTTCTCGAACATATCCTATTCACAAATATAATGGCTTATCATAATTTAAATAAGTTGCTCCTAAACAACCAACACGGTTTTCTTCAAAATTTCTCATGTCAATCGCAACTTTTCGAAATAATTACTGACCTTCATTCTGCGCTTAACTCTTCCCGTCATGTCAATGCCATATTTATTGATTTCTCAAAGGCATTTGATAGGGACCCCTACAAACGTTTAGAACTAAAATTCGCAATCTGAAGCTTGAAAACAATACAACACAATGGATACTGGAATTGCTTACTAACCACTCCCAATCTGTAAAGCTAAATAGCTACATCTCGAACCCTACTAGCGTTTTATATGGTGTTCCCCAACGCTCGGTTCTTGGTCCTCTTTTGTTCTTAATTTACATTAATGACATAGCATGTAACATAAGTTCGCAAATTCGGCTATTCGCAGACGACTGCGTTATTTACAAAGAAATAACTTGCCCTGCCGATAATACCATTTTACAAATGACCTCGATAGGCTGGCCGAGTGGTGCGACACGTGGCAGATGGAAATTAATATAGGGAAAACTAAGCACTTGGAATTTAGTTCTGCTCTAATCCCTTTGCATAGGTCATACACCATAAATGACATTCGAATTGATTCAGTACAATCCTTTAAATATCTTGGGGTATTTTTCTCAGCCAATCTAAACTGGACCACTCACATTGAACATATCACTACTAAAGCAATAGAAAAACTTGGCATCCTCAAAAGGCGATTATACCTTGCCAACAAAGAAACCAGACTGCAGGCATACGTTTCCCTGATAAGGCGATCGATGGAGTATGCTTCAATAATATGGCACCCTCACACTGAAAATTTAACTTACCTGGTTGAATCAGTTCAAAACAAAGCTGCGCGCTTCATAACGTCGTCATACTCACCGAATGAAAGCGTAAGTTTCATACTGAAATCGCTTAATCTGCCCTCCCTTGCCACGCGCCGTAAACTTGCAAGGCTATCTAATTTTCACTGGCTCTTCCACGGCAACTCCCAGTTGGCGCGTAAGCATATCCTCCCGCCATCACACATTTCAGCCCGTGTTGATCACCCTAACAAAGTTAATCCCATCTTCCCGAGAACAAAAACATACCAAAACTCGCCCTTAGCCCTGTCAATAACCAACTGGAATTCCTTGCCTGCTGATGTAGCCACTATAACAGAATCATCATCCTTTCTGAAAGCGGTAAAAGTGTTCTTAGAAGTTCCAATCAATTAATGTAGTTATGGGATGGTGTTGTTTATGTGAATTACTTGAATAGTTTGTGTGTGTTATTCGCGCCTACACTTGTTACCTGGAGCCTATTGTATTTTGTTACCGTACCTTTTCTTCTGCTGAGTTTATATATGTGTTTTTTATTATCGTTATCAACACTGTTGTGTGTACTCTTTTTTACATTTTTTCCCATTTAAGCTTTATATAATGGTGCTTCTGAATATTTAATGTATTTTACACATGTTGAAAAATCTTCCTAATCCCCCCCCCCCCCTATGTAATGCCGTCCCGGGTCCTTAGGGTATGTAAATAAATAAAACAATAAATTCACTCCGTGCATACGCAGCGAATATTTTTATATACCACACAAGGCAAGCCTAAATCATCACAGCTCTTCTGTATAAGCAAAGCTGTCAAACTGATATGCAACCACGTGTACAGAACTCGCAGTTCACGGCAGGGAAAATTCCGCAAGTTCTCGAACGAAAGTACAAAGACAGACCTCCAAATTTACGTAATGCACCAACAAGATAGAGCTTACTAGAAAGCGTTGTTCCGATAAGACGCAACTTTCACATTTCTTTCGGGCACTTCATTTTGAGGGCCTTGAAGTGAAGGCTCCGATAAGCGGTGCCGCAGTGCGTCGACGGAAATATGGGCGTGGCTAGGCTCACCAGCGCTTGATCAGAACTGCTCGTCTGTTTGTACTACCTACGTTGAATATTCGGGCGTTCCAAGACAAATAGTATAGACTTAGTGCTGCGTAAGCAGTCTGCGTCTGAATTATCTGAATGCGTGACCAAAACATTCCCAGTATTGCCATGCCACCCTCAAGAAGAAACCTTTGAAGTCACGTATTTTACTTTCCAAGTGAAGCGTATGGTACGATAGCGATCTAACGTGCACTTAGTCGATTGTCACCGTACTTTGTCGACCCATAGTGGTTAACCGTAGGAAAAATTGAGACGCTTCCTTTGTTATCGTCCCCACATGTATGTTCCATTCAAATGTGTCACTTGGTTGACGACCATACATCACGTTAGTAGTTGTTCATACACACTTCTCACAGCTAAACATACCTGAATGATTTTTTATTGCGTCTGTTTAAAGAGACAAGAGAATGGTTGTGTGCCGGAAAGTAGAGAACAAGAACAAGTGGAAGAGCGGTGACACAAGGGCGCCATCTTTCATGCCTGTCCTCCCACGCACGCAGTGCCATAAACTATGATAAACCGCCAAGCGTGCATCGCTACCAAAGTCAAAGCCTCTGTAGATATCTTCTCTTCCAGCTAAACAATGAAATTGTACATAGAACACGTTTCCACTTGTTATATACAAAGAACATTTACTGCTTCTAGGCATTCATACCTTAATAAAAACAGAAAGGGGCTAACGGCAACGCTGTGGGATGTGCCATGGCAAAGATAAAGAACATCAGAAAAATGCAGTGTGAATAGCACGAAGTACACAGGATATATTCACACTACAAAGCACTATGGACTACAACATTAATTCGCTATGGCGCCTGATATTCTGCAGTGTCACTTTTTTATTTACTCAGAAGCGCGTGGTATGGCTTCCTGGAATTTTTTGGGCAGCCATTTGATTGTACTGAACAACATCTGAGTCTTTCCTGTTTGCGGAGTCATATGGGACGTTGCGTCTACCAGGAGCAGGGATACGTCTGCGCACCCCAGGCCGTCTGCGTATAGCTATGAAGAGGACATATATAATTCCATTCTGGATTGAAATTTTCATCTAAATTAACAAAAAAAGTCTGATGCAAATAAATTATGGGCACAGTACGTATTTGCCGTGCACCAGGAACAGCTGAAAAAGATAGCTGGCATGGGCCTTTATTTAATTTATTTGCAACGCCTTACTGAATGTTTCAAGCAGCCTAGCTTTTGTTTAGCTTTTTATTCGCATCCTTATTTTAACGATAGATCCTATCTGCAGTTACACTGTTTATAAACACTGTACGCATGTCCATTCCAGATATACACAATATGTATCTTGTAATTTAAAGCAAAACAAAGAGCCTCTCATGACTCTGTAAACCAGTTGATTGGTTGATTGATTGATTGATTGATTGATTGAGTTTTTGATTGATATCGGGCGTTTAACGTCCTAAAACACCACATGTATATGATAGGCGCCGTAGTGAAGGGATGCGGAAATTTCTACCACCTGGGGTTCTTTAACGTGCACCCAATTCTGCGCACACCGGTCTACAGCGTTATTGCCTCCATCGAAAATGCACTGCAAACGAAGACTCGTAAGAATTTTCTAATGATACTATAGTTAATATAGATTAAACACCTTGCTCAGCAAATTACCAAGCAGGTCACTTGCAAGGATAGAGGAAATGTGTGTCTTTACCTTCGCCTTTTCTCGAAACAACGTATAACATTCATAGAACGAACTGAATACGCGCAACACCAAGCTCCTTCAACTGGCACGATTTGAAAGACTAAGCTCCGTTTGTATTCGGAGAAATCGATTGAAAGCGAAATCCACTCAGTCCTATCGAACCTCTTTGAGTCAGTCGCGCGTCGAGAACAAAAAAATTGCACTCCAACCATAGACGTAATTCGGTCCACTAAGATTTTTCCACGCAACTTGGTCACAAGTAACCCACGTGTGTAAGAACATCTCGCCTCGTACGTTACCTATAAAATGGCGAACTAATAATTCTTTGTCGCATCAACATTGATTGGTCGGTTCCCCAAGCCATGTCAATTGTGACTTCACTGCCCTCGGAAAAGTTCAATACCTTTAGAAGTAGGTTACTTCAATGTCCTCACTCAGGGATTCTTCGTAAATTTCACATCTTTCATAGAGTGGCAGGCACCTGTCTATTTGAAGGAAACTTTCTGTGTTCATTTTTTTATTATATGTACACATCTTTTTTGTGCCCTTACTTTGTATTTCCCCTACGTAATGTCCTTTGTGAGCCCGTACGGTTCTCGTATATAGAAAAGAATAAATAAATGAATAAATAAAGAATAAATAAATAAAGTATGATGGTTTTCTAAGTTAAAGCTATCGAGGACGGTGCGGACACATGTGGAAGTTTCTAAGAAATAAACGAAGAATTGGCTGCCTGTTTAGAGCTCTTCGAAATAAATTATCATGATTGCCATCAACATCACCAGCCTGACTACGCCGACTGCAGGGTGAAGGCCCCTCCCATGATTCGGCAATCAACCTGGTCTTGTGCTTTCCGTTGCTACGTTAAACATGCGAACTTTTTCATCTAATAAGCCCAGCTTACTTTGTCTCCTCTTCGTGCGTTTGCCTCCTCTGGGAATCCAAACAATTGCACTTAATGACTAGCGGTTATCTTGCCTACGTGCTACGTGCCCGGCCCATTTCCATTTCTTTTTCTTGATATCTAAGATATCTTAACCCCGGTTTGTTCGCCGACCCATTCTGCTCTCTTTTTGTCTCTTGAGGTTACACCTATCATTTTTGTGCTCAATTTAAGCTGAACACTCTTTGTAAGCCTCCAGGTTTCCCCTCCACAGCTAAGCACTGGCAGGATGCTGATGCTATAAACCGGTGCCGATGAAAATATCGAACACCTGCTGTGCCACTGACCTCGAGACGCCTCAGAAAGACCAGCTCTTGCCAACGCATTGCGGCTAGTGGATGCTCGGCCACTTTCAGGGCATGTGCTATTGCAGCACCGTACACATCCCTCGACAGCCCACAAGGCACTGAAAGCCCTCTTGTGTTTCTTAAGCAGAACGGGTGTGCGTGAACGCCTCTGGCTTGCGGGGAAGTACTGCACGCTTCAGTCAATTTACTGTCTGTTTCTCCCCTTTTCTTTTGCTTCTCTTTCCTCTTTCTCATTTTTCTTGTCCCCTTCCCCAATTCCGCATTGTAGGGTAGCCAACCGGATGTTTTTCTGGTTAACCTCCCTCTCTTCCTTCCTTCCTTCCTTCCTTCCTTCCTTCCTTCCTTCCTTCCTTCCTTCCTTTTCTCCTTCCTTTCTCTTGAGGGTTAGTGGCAGATTACCTTTTATGACCAGTTCAAAATAAATGAGCGACGACGAATTGAAAAGAGAGCGCCCGAAAATCTGTTTTTCTGCGCAACAAAACTAAAACATAAAATCTTAGTTTACCGTAAAAGAAGAGATTAGGACAAATCCAAGAAAACTAGTGTTCATTGAAGATGAAATGGTACTGGATGAGATTGAAAGAGCTTATGAATAATTTGAGATGTATAGACTACTTGATGTAGACTTTAGGCAGCTGGTATATCTCAACCAGCACGCTTCTGTGGCAATCTCTATGTGAGAGCATAGGAAATGTCGATCTTTTATACTAGTACAGCTACAGGGTTCCATGGCCCGCCAATAAACTAGACTGCCTAAACTCATCGGCATTCACTACCCCTGTTTTTTATGGAGGTCAGGGTGAACGTTTTACGTACAATTAAGATCAAGAATTCATTTCGCTTCTCTTACTTGCTCATGTTACGTTTCCCAGAAAGAGAAATCTTTGTAGATAAAAAGAAACGAAACACTGGAAGTAGATAAACATTAAGGGAGCTGTTGGATGTAACATTAGTCTTTTACAAAGGCTACCTGCCGCACATCATTTAGGAGAAGAATATACTGCTCTTTGATTGGAATTCAGGGATTTCGGAAGCTCTCTTGGTGAGGAAGCGTTCGGCGAAACCGTCAAGACTTAAGGTCGAAGTGCTAAACTGCTATACAGCGACAGTAGCCTTTGCTAGATGGTACATCTATACTTCATCATAACACATTACATTCCTTGATACATTGCACTTCTTACGCCATCTCGCGTCCACTAGCTCGTGCGACATTGCTCGGTTAGGAGTGCTCTCTTCGTGCTCTTCATCTTCTGCTTTGCATTCCGAGCACATGCACCAAGTGCGTTCTCGACTGCTGCCGTAATGTAACCTACATAAAAGGTATCTTCGATTTGGCTGCACCAGCGGACCCAGTTAAACGGGTGCGTCACCTTTCTACTCGATTTACTGGTGGCGCGCGCGCGCTCTGCACTGGCTTCCTCGTTTTGTCGCGGTACACGAGTTCTCTGCCGGCCTGCACCTGCTCAAAAGGAGGTGCACAGAGATGCAGCATGACGTGCGCCTCTTCCTCCTCCCAAGCTTGGAGACGATGACGCTACGTGTCGTTCAGGACGTGCGTAGAAACAGTTAAGTCAAGCTTGTGCTGCCGACGTGTCTTATTGGCAGCTATAGATTAGGACGGATTCTTTTACATCTAATTCTTATGAGCAGAAAAATCATCACGGTTGACTACAGTTAGAGCCGTAGGGAAAAAAAGGTTAAGGTAATAAAAATGCAGCTCAAGCTGCGCGCTCACTTTGCCTTTACGAAAGCGTGAAACCGATGTGGTAGGAAGCTTTCAAAATAATGTTTTAAAATATGTCTTCAAGAGAGCTTGCTCATGTGTTTTATATCAACATAGCTTGAAAAAAAAAGTGCCTCTGTTGGTCAAATAACCTCCGAAATTTTTCGCATTTTAGATGCGAAACATTTCTTAACAAACTTAGGCGACTTTGAGCGTATCTATCTATCTATCTATCTATCTATCTATCTATCTATCTATCTATCCGCCTAGGACATTTAGCTCTCCTGGCCGTGTCGATAATGGTATCAATACCAAACTTGGTATGGCATAACATGACTGTATGAAGAACATATTTGACTAGTAATAATGTGAAAATCATTATATTTATGTCATGAATGTCATGATTTACTTTTCATGGTCCTACAGCTCTTGCGGTCGATTTGTTCACATGGCATGTTGCAAAACTGGTATAGTATGACATGATTGCATGGCAAACACAAGCGACAGACCCTAACATGAAAATCATGACATTCGTGTCATGTAACAACATGACTACTTACCACGCTCATGATGCGCTTGCGGCAGTTTTGCTAGCGTCACATGTACCAAATTCGGTATTGCGCTACGTGAATGGATGACGAAGGTATGATACTGGTGCAAACTGGATAAACATGAAATGCCTGTCATGTAACAAAATGACTATATGCTACACTCATGATGCACTCGCGGCCGTTTCGCTAACTTCAAATGTACCAAACTTGATATTACGTGACGCCAATGGACGACGAAGGTATGTGATTGGTGCAAACATGATAATCATGAGGTGCGTGTAATGTGAGTACATCACTACAGTTTTTTTTCTCTCTTCTATGTATTTAACAGTAGACTGAGATACGGGGTCATTCCTAATGCGTTTCCTTTTCCGCCAACTGCAGTGCATCAGACCTCTGATACCCTTGTTGCCATCTACTTGGAAGTTGTGTTGTAAGGTAAAAGCCTCAAATTCCTCATTAAACACAAACATTCGTGGCACTGACAGCGTGAACATGACTGATGGAGACGCTATGTGACGTAACCATGGCGTCACAAATCGCAAAAGAAAACGTTGACAATGTAATGACGTACTCAGCACACTACTGGTACATCCGATAATCACTTCATTCTGTAAGGGTGCCGCTTGGTGGAAGGTAGGTGTATCATGTATGCAATCCCAATCAGTTGATGGGCAGAGGACGTTAAGGAGGATGAAGAAAATATTGTCAAAATCCAGTGGCCTAGGTAGAGCGGATCTAAAGCCTTAGCGTCAGTAAACAGACCTTGAGCCGGGTGATGTCCTCGGCTTGTGAGATTGTCCAGAGCTCTTTCTGAAGATATGTGCTCAGCAGCATGGTCTCCCACTGCTTATCAGTAGCAGTTGTGAGACCGCCTCTGGGCAGGTATACAATATGAGAAATAGGTCCAGCATTTCCTTGCATTACTTGCACCTGTAGATAGACTAGCCTGCGTAATAGTGGCTGCAGACCACTGTTTTCGCGTATGTCTTTGTTTAAAGGGAACGCTAGGCCACCGCGAAAGTTTTCAGTGCTTTCAATCTTGAAGGTAAGACAAAACCACATTAGGTGCAAAAGATTTTGGAATGAGAAGAAAATGAAAAATTTTGCTTTCACCTTCCTGCAGTCTCAGTCGATTGCATCATAGACAGGGCAAGATTGTCGTCAACCTCCCGTATCACCCCAAGTGCTTAGTTAAGGACGGAACTCGGCTGACGGTTTTCTAGTGAGTGTATGCCTGAAAGAAGCACTTATAATTCATTGGCGGATCAAGAAGATTGAAGTCTATTGTCTTTTAGTGGGCCTGCACACCACGTCTGAAGGTGTTTCGAGTTGTTGTCTGAAACGGCTTCCTCGACACGCTCGACAGCCTAGAATTGTGCTGCTAGGTTCTATCTGAACAATACGGTCTTCCGGCACGACGGGAGGCTGGCGGTAGAAGATAGAGAGGAATGGGCAGGGTTCGAAATATCTATTTTAAGTCCGGACAATCTTGACGGCTTAATCTGCTAATTTGATTTCTTCTTTTTCCGAGGGGCATTAGTTCTTCGGCGGGTGGCCTTTTCTGACCAGTCTATATAAGAGCGATTCAAAAAATTTGGCCAATCAGGCGAGTCTCGCGTCCACGAGGTAGCCTTTACGCATTCGGTGGCCTCCTGCAAGCGGTCTTAGATCACATAAATTATGTCTGTTCTCTATATCGTCGAAGTTGACATCTTGGCACGTTGATACTCCAGGAATAAAATGGTAAAATCCCACTGAAAACGAGGACACCAAGAAGGTGTGTGTGTCTGCCTTCTTTGTGTCCTCGTTTTAAGTGCGCTTTTACTATTCTTAATCTCCAAGTCGTAATGTGTTACACCTATGGCGCGTGACACAGTCATTCAATTTGATTTAATTGATTCTGTACTCCCAGAAGCACGAGGTTGAAGATAATAGGCAAGATCACGAAGTCCTGCTGGGTACCCGACCTCCCGGAATTCATTTTATTTTACTGTAGCTGTGTCACTTGCACGCGTGATGTTTCTTCCCGTGAGTCGTAGTGGTACGTTCGCTATCCGAGATTCAGCTTGCCTATTCGACGCATATATGACAACGTGGCGAGTGTTATAGAAGGCTTTCTTCAGGTCGAGGCCGAGAATGGGTCTCACAGAGCGCCAATGATTTTCTATGGTTTGTAGTTTGAGTTGCAGAAGGGCGTTTTGTCTGGAGAGATGTTTTCTGCTTCGAATAACTTTGTGTCACAATAACTTGTTGTCCTCGAGGTAATCCGTGAGTCTACTGAGACACGCATGTTCAATCAGCTTACCTACACGACACGCGAGAGAGATGTGGTGCAGGTTTTACTGACGTAATTTCTTGTAGTGTTTTAGTATAAGCAGTACCTGTGCTTATTTTCATTCCTGAGGCAGATATACATGCAGTCAACAACGAATTCTGTGAGTTAACGAGCCCCGCCGCGGTGGTCTAGTGGCTAAGGCACTCGGCTGCTGACCCGCAGGTTGCGGGTTTGATTCCCGGCTGCGGCGGCTGCATTTCCGATGGAGGCGGAATTGTTGTAGGCCCGTGTACTCAGATTTGGGTGCACGTTAAAGAACCCCAGGTGGTCAAAATTTCCGGAGTCCTCCACTACGGCGTCTCTCATAATCAAATGGTGGTTTTGGGACGTTAAAACCCACAAATCAATCAATGTGGATTAACGAAGTCTGTTAGTTTCTTCAGCGATGTGTAGTCGGAGATTCTTCAGTGCCTTGTTGGATATTCGATCGAGGCCTGGGGCTGATTTCGTGTTGAGTTTGATGAAAACCACCTCAATGTCGGCATTGAAAATTAGGCGTCTACGATGGCGTTGCTTTCTCTGTTGTACTGTGGATGTACTTGCGGTTGCGTTTGAGGTATGTAAGGGAGCTCCCCATCCAGTTGAAAATCTCACTCCTCGTTGAAGACCTCTACCCCTGGTACCACAACAAAGTTTACATATCTCTGTGACATTAATAAAGTAGTTTTAAAGGGGTAACATCATTATAAAAACCGCACTTTTTTCGACTAACTGTCGTGCTGTGACTTGAGTGCCGACGTCACCCGACAGTTACCTAGCGTAGTGCACGTTCGTAACGAGGCAACAATGCGCACACAATTGCGGCCTAAATAACAATTCTGCAAATACTTTATTGATACTACATCCATCTGCTTTGTAACCATACGTTCATTTTGAAAGCGCCACATAGAAAAAACTTCCTCGTCCTTGCTTCGCATAAAATTGCTTCCTACGATACGAGTGATCTGCTGAATTTTCGAGAGTAGATTAGGGAGCCGAACCCCCAAGTGCGACAAATTGCTTCGCTGCATTCCCTAGAGATCCCATTTTCGCATTCAGATACGTTTTCGATGATATCGTTCTGGTTATGAAACTCGAGTAGAAATGGCTTGATGTGGCTAAAACAAATGTCACAGGTTCCATAGTCAGCATTAGGTTACTGCTCTTCTGTGTCATCAACGGCAGTCATGAGAACAGTAAAGAAAGATCATGCTCTCACTTGCCAGTTCTTTGGCCTCAAAATTTTTGATGGATGCTGATTTCTAGAAATATTATCACGTGGTCAGCGTCAATGTCAGCATAGCAAAAAGATGAAAAGCAATCTGAACGGGGCATAAAAAGTGGGACTTTTGAATCTCGTTGTCCATATATGTCGTTATAACTGCACCAGCCATGTTGCAACAACTTTCGTCCCATGCTCGTACAAGCCATTTGTATAAATTTTGCAAACGGCAATTTGCTTTTTATTTGTGCTTCGATGAAGGCCACGATCATTTGCTCGAGGCGGTCGCTTTGATTGTTTTCACTGCGATACTGGCGAACCGCCCTGCTTTCATTTGCCTTAAAAACCACTCGGAAATTGCACGGTTGGCTTATCGCTTACATTAAGCATTATGCAGTCTTCGAATCACATTATGTTTCTTTTTTATTTAACTCACTATTTGTTTCTGTTGTTGATTTGGTATATCGGTTAGTAAACAGAAACGAACTCGGAACAAATTACTTTATATAAATGAATGCTGTGACTTGAAGGTTGAAAATTAAATCGTAAGCCGTTGAAAGCAGGACAGACGACTGCACATCGTTTTTTGCATCTGTAATCACTGAATGAAGAACAACATGCAGCAAATAGCGCCATTTTCGCAAGTGACCAATGCGATTGTTGAGCAACCACTTTGTTGATTGAACCATGATATGACACGCAATTATCTAGTGAAACAAGGGCTGAACAAGCGACCACCTGCACTTAATCAACAGACAATTTTGCAGCAACACACGTGTTAAAAAAGCAAGAAGACGCCGTGAAAAAGTACTGTGGAAGTTGAATTCAATTATTTTAAACGACATCGATAATCAGTAAGAACCTTGCACTGCTCGCGATATACTCAAGCATCAACGGAAGACAAGACAGCGGAATGTCCCACCACACAAATCGTTTAAAGTTGACGAAGCTCGCCGGCCAAGACAAATTCAGGTTAACACCTATCCACATTTGGAAATGTAGCATGACGTAAACCCCAATGCATATGTAAACCAATGTCCGTGGTGCGAGTCACGACCCACGCTGCAAAATGTCCCATGGAACTGCCGGAGCAAGCCAAAGGGTGGTTCAGTCACCTCTGGTAGTCACGCTGCTTGGGGAGCTTTGAGAGGCCGTCCTCGCCCGACCTGACCTGAAGACCCAAAATGGTCTCCTGGATTAGGCCATTGGAGCTGCAGCGGCCACTGCTGTCCTGGATTGCGGCAAATCACCCTTGAAATTTTCCCCTCCCTTTTTTTCGTAAATAATATGTTGAATCATAATCAATAATTTTATATCAGAATCAAGGAAAGGCAATAGAGTAGTGACAAACATTGCGCTCTGGCATGAAAACAAAGCACCATTATTATTGATTAACACTTTCAGCCCATTTAGAAGATAGCGAAAACATAATGTAACTGCTCTTGTGCAATTTTGTAGATTACTCAAATCTGTCGTAATTAAAAGATTTCCAGCATAAAAAGTGACCACTCAAAATTCTAAATGATAAATAAGCGACAACATACTGGACTACATTATTGAGCCCGCAAACATCCAAACTCACCAGACGAGCAAACAGGATGCGTTTTTCTCGTCTCACGAATGTGTGTTTCTGACGCTTAAAAGTCCCGCCAACTGTGCGCAATCTCGTCAAATTTCAAGTTTTCTTCAATGATACCAAGGATATATAAAAGAGAATAACAAAATCTGGTTCCAAGCGGAAGGAAAACAATCATTGTGTCGATATGCGATTGATTGAAACGAAGGTTGGCTTCGTTCCATTCAGCACCTTCATGAGCAGCATATAATCAAACAAAATGTTTTGTGCCGGCTCACCTCTGGGTCTTTATATTTCTTCCTTTATGCATCGTTGTGTTTAGAGGAAACTCGCAATGAAAAGCAAAATGTCTCACTACGAGCACTTTTCACGTACAGTTACATTTGATTGACAGTTAGACATTGCTCTCTCTGCAGTGCGTGACCATGGCACTCACCGTTTCCCTGTATTTTCCACTCGTTTCTCTTATTTCTTCTCGCAACCTCTGCAAACATACTCTTCCTCTCCTGTCTGCTCGTGTGATTTTATTCTCTTAGGTATGAGTATAGATTTTTGTCTCCTAGGAACCCGATAGTCAAATTACAGCCACGAAGGTTCCAGAAATAAATGTCTTTCCAAATAGCTTTCCTATCTTGTTAATACCACTTTATTATCATCAGTAACAGTCACCCTGGTCTTACCTTTTTACAAGCGCCACAACAAGCAAAGAAATTAATGACGGCAGTGTTAATATGCATCAAGGGAACAAAATATTCTTTATTACGTGGCGTCACCCTCATAAAATAGAGCCGTGAACCGGGGTACCCTTCGGTATAAATAGGAAGGCTATTGCATAGAAACTTTAGCAGATATTGATTATCCGTTCGATATGAGCAAACAACCTGCTGCAATTAATCATGTTATGTCAATACTTCCGGGCCATTACCCGAGATTTCTTTCTTAATATTACTCACTTTTACTTAAACATTTTTGTCTCGGAAAATTTTTCCACTTGATTCCCGGCGATCGATGGTTGCTGGGAAATGGTCGACTCATTTTTTGCGCTTTTAGGTCATTATGGTAATACAAGAGCACAAAATCATGCTTCTGGAGAAAGCATAATTTCTCAATAACGTCAGTTGGAAGCTAGTGGTCTCGTTTTATCCAGCTGCTCAATAACTTGCATTCGAGAAGAACGTGCTGCTTTTTGTATAAAAAAAAGGAAGCAGGAAATTTAAAATGTTCAGTGCTACACGCGAAGTATTCTTGAACAAAATGTTGCGTTTGAGCGAATAATTGTGCCGCAGTTGCAGTGGATTTCCATCAATTTGTACATATAACTTGTGCTCTATCCTTTCCGGACTTCCTTTGAGAGATGATGTACGGTTTCTCGGTAGTAATACTTTATTAATACTAGCACTGCTGGAACCTATTACAATCTCAATGGACGCAGAAAAGCACTGCTACAGTGTAATTGAGCTTAAATGAAAAGAAGAAGAACTGATATTTGTTGTTACCAGCTAGCACGCGTAGCACATGGGCATTGGCGTAGACTGGGGCGGTTTGCAGAAGGGTACAAATCTTCTTCCTCGAATGTTTCACATTTGCAGGCCCATACATGCAAGTGATTGATCAGAAGTTGGGGACATGGTAGCGTCATATTGCATACAGTTTGAGATAGCGAACAGTAAATGGGCACACACCGCTAAGATCTCACGTTCAGATTAATTGTTCTTTTCTTTAAAGCATCCCCTCACCCCACCGCAGTGGTATAGTGGTTAAGGTACTCGGCCGCTGATATGCTGGTCACGGGATCGAATCTCGGCAGTGGTGGCTGCATTTTTGATGGAGGCGAAAATGCTGAAAGCCCATGTGCTCAGACTTGGGCGTACGTTAAAGAACCCCAGATAGTCGAAATTTCCGGAGCCCTTCACCCGGCGTTTCTCATAACCATATGATAGTTTAGGGACATTTAACTCCATATATAGAATTATTGCATCCCTGAACCGCCTTTCACACACGTTAAGACTAACACAACAAGAAGCTCAAAGCACACACACTGATTACGATAAATACAACGCAGTACGTCAGTACCTAATCTCGTACGATGACTATGTACTTCTTACTTTGACGAAGTCTGGTCCACTAGACGAAACGGTAGTGAAAATATACAGTGCTAAAGCAACTAGAGTCGTTATGTCCTATCGACTCGAGGCATAAGTCTGAGGCTGACTGAGTCCTAAGCAAAATAAGCTTATTGAATGAGTCTTAGTGAGTCTCCATATATTTTGCTGACCTATATGTATAGACATATATCACGAGAGACGTAGGAATGACAATGATAACGGAATAGGGAAACGCAATGACTGCGTTCAACACAAAGTCACCATGTAAACTAGAGGAGTCGTATCTGTCGAAGACGTAGAGGTACCTGCAAGACCGACTTCTGCAAGTGTCGTTCAAAATTACACGATACACTATAGTCATGAATCATTTATGAAGCAGGACAGGGCACACAATGCCATGGCGGATGTATTAATAAAGTCTAGACGCGGTAATAAAGCGATGCGTGCACCAACTGAGCTTTACACTTCGTTGACGATGTCGCTGTTGGGAACTAGTGCGACTCAGCTATTCTCGCCTGGAAGGGGGGGGGGGGGGGGGTTACTCATCACGTAAGGCCGAACGTGCGCCACCTGGTAAGATTGCACTTTTTTGCCACGTAATATTGGATCTATAACGTTGATGTCCAACAGACATGACATCCATTTAAGGTGCTTCTGCAAGTTTCAAGAAACGGCTAACACGCGTTTCACACAGAGTGCCACATTGGTCCTTCATCTGTGGCTAAACCTGCGCCATCGTTCCAACTCCTTCCACTAATTCTTTAGCTGCCGCTTCACTAGTAGTCAACAATGGCGAAATGATTTTGCAGTCCAAGAACTGATGGAGATGTCTCCCACCGACATAAGCGAATAAAATCATTTAAAAGTCTGAGGAACAGCGCCGGAAATGCCGCGCGAAAAAACGTTGGACGCTTACAAATACATCCCTCCCCTCCGAAGTCTGTGACCTAAACTGGCTTAGGGTATGGAAGGCTTTACCAACGGCCGACCGCCTTGCGGCGTGGGGCGTGGCGCCCTCCGCCACATGCCCGCAGTGCGGCCGCGTCGAAACGCTGAACCATGTCTTTCATGAATGTACAGTAGCGCGCACCTTTTGGCGCATGGTTGCCAGTATGTTCCAAATAGGTATCGAGTGGAAGTCTCGCCACAGGGACAAATTTGTCGAAATTTTAATGACTATCAGAGCTTTCGTCCTATGGAAGCGGAGGGGACTGGCCCGACTGAGGGGACGCCCTCAAAGAGCCATGTTTCCTCTGCTACATCGCTTAAGAAACGTAATGCTTATGCATCTCAACGAAGAATTACTTATGCTGGGAGAAGAGGCTTCCCTCCGGCGCTGGTCTACGCGATTCGTGATTGTGAAAAACAACAGAGTGTCCATGCCTTTCCTCCCCTATTGAAGAGGTGGGCTAGAGCTTGTACCACTGTGAAATTTCAGTGTGCATTTCCTTTTCTTCATTAGAAACATGTTTTTTTTGCAATATTGTTCTTGAGCACGAGAGCAAACTGTCCTCACATGTGAACGCAAATACATCACCCTAAACTTTGAATGACCCCCCTTGTTTGTTCATAAAGCCTTACGGTTTATTTAAGTTCAATCATCTCGATGTTCATGAATGTCCAGTCTTTGTTGTAACACTTTCGCATTGTACATACATCACTGCATACGCAAATAAGTTCATTTCTTTGTATATAACAGCTTACATTGTACATACGCATTGATCATCATTGTCCATCTTTTTGTGTGCACATAAGCCCTGTAAAACATATCTGGAAATAAAGTTTTCTTAAACCAGTAGCCATTGTTCCAACTGGTGACACGTCAGGAGAAGTTCACCACTGCAGCATTGAGACCATATTTGGAAATACCCTTTGTATCACGACTAAATAGAAGGCTATCATCCCCACGGTGTGGTGGCTCATCGTCGCTCTATCACATTTCGTGGGGATGCCCCAACCGACCACCAAACTTAGACTCCTTTTTAGGCCGATACAAGCTCTACATTCCTTTAGAGCATTGGGAGGTACAGCTTGTGCTTCTAGGTCACAACAGGCAGGTGGCAGCCGCCAGTAGAGCTCTTGAATCCGGTCGCCACCCACATAATTCATCACCTCTGTCCCAATCCCTCATGAATACAGTTCTCCTCAAGGACATTAGAGTTATTGCTTGGGCCGTTTGTTCATATATATTATTTGTGCCATAAAGTGCCGTACCTTAGCCCATGAAAGTGCAAGTTACTTCATAAACTATATAAAATATTTTCAATTAAAGAAATGAATGAAAGCACACATATATTTTCTTTTGATAACCCTTAGTATTTGGACCTGAAGCACTCTCGCTTCCATCGAAAAAGCGGATCCCCTGGCTGGGAGTACATCCTGCGAACTTTGGTCCAGCAGTAGATTGTCCTAACCACTAGACCATTAATGTTTAGTGCGAAAGTTGGATCGTACAAGGTACCACAGCTGGCGAAAAGCCTAATTAGTGGGTGGCGTGCAGCTAACAAAAGTTTACAAAGGGCACAGAAAATGTCATCACTTTCGTCATCGTGCACAGCAACAGTATGTAGCTATAGAACTTCGATTGATTGATGATTGATATGTGAGGTTTAACGTCCCAAAACCACCAAATGATTATGAGAGACGCCATAGTGAAGAGCTCCGGAAATTTTTAACACCTGGGGTTTTTTAATGTGCACCCAAATCTGAGCACACGGGCCTACAACATTTGCGACTCCACCGGAAATGCAGCCGCCACAGCCGGGATTTGATCCCGCGACCTGCGGGTCAGCAGCCGACTACCTTAGCCACTAGACCAACGCGGCGGGGCTATAGAACTTCGAACACCTGCGTTATTTCTTAAGAAAAAGTAGGGAATTTATCACCAAAACTAGATATTGCGTATTATATATTTCTCACCGGGGCTTGCTCTTGCAGCGCTAATAGAACATCGGACGCTCTCTGTGAACAACGTTGTTTGACCTGACGCTTTGATAGCGAATGCAGAGCCTTTTCCTGAAGGGAAAACATAATATTACAAAAATTTCTGCGTCGGCCGGGAATCGAACCCGGGCCACCCACGTGGCAGGCGAGTATTCTACCACTGAACCACCGACGCTTGCACTTTCCTGAAGGAAGGCATTTATTTTTGTGTACGCATGATAGCGTGCGCATCTATATAACCACAGAACCTTCAAGACGGTCACAAGATGTCATTTGGTGATGTTATGACCACTTTTATACACCTATGTCATATGATCGTCGCTTCGGCGCAAAACAATGTAATATCCCCACAATGTCTTCCTACAATTTAGTGGCATGCAGATTATGATAATTGTGCTATATCTCGCGATATATATTTGTCATGCATTCACTAAATGTCGTATGCCAATATTGGTATACGCGCACGCAAATAAACAATTTCGAAAGACCAAGATGTGGATGGCTTGATATCCTCCCCGCTTTCCAAAAAATAGTGAACTTCATGAAAGCGAAATAAACATTCAGAAAACCACGCTGAATAACTTGAAACGGGGAAGTTTGATTGTACGTGTAACAAGTACGTTAACAAACGAAACAACGAAAAAAATTTAAACAATGTACACATCTTACAAATGAGCACTAAAACACCAGCTTTTCTTTATATACCCGAGTGTTAAAAGTTGAAGGAAAGGAAAATAGACCAAATTTTTACATTTGAGATAATACTACGCATGCATGCGTACTAGAGGATAGAGGCTTAGTACGGAACAACTGGAAGCTCCAGCTGTCCGTTCCCTACTGTGAAAAGAACGTGTGTGCCATCGTCTACGGTAAGCCTCTTCGCTGTGTGTTTCCATCTGCTCATCGAGGTACTTCCACTCCCTGAGGCGTGTTTTCTGAAGTGTGGGTTAAGCGCCTTTGTGATGCTCGTGCTCTACTTCCTCTTAACAGCGTCGCCACTCCATGTGCCAGACGCCTTTCGCCACCGTGATCTCGAATCGATGTTGGACCGTCTCACTTTTGCCGCAGTTCGTACAGTGGTAATTTAGGACGACTTCACATAAAGGCAACCTCTTTAGCGTAGGAACCACCCTCTATCATCTCAACCAGTCATAAGGTTTAAATAAATTTTATTTCCGGATATATGTTACATAGCTTATGCGCACACAGAAAAGTGGACAATGGTGATCAATGCGTATGTACAATGCAAGCTGTTATATATAGCGAAAAGAACTTAATTGCGTATGCAGTGATGTACAATGCCAAAATTGTACAACAAAGACAGGATATTCATGACCATCGAGGTGATTACACTTAAATAAACTGTAAGGCTATATAACAAACAGGAGGGCGGGGGGTCATTCAAAGTTTTGGGTGATGCTTTTGCATTCACATGTGAGGACAGTTTGCTCTCGTGCTCAAGAACAATATTGCACAAAAAACATGTTTTTAATGAAGAAAAGGAAAATACACACTGCAATTTCAGAGTGGTACAAGCACTAGCCCACCTCCTCAATAGGCGAGGAAAGGCATGGACACTCTGTTGTTTTTTTACAATAATGAATCGCGCAGACCAGCATCGGAGGAAGGCCTCCTCTCCCAGCATGACTAGTTCTGTGTTAAGATGCATAAGCATTATGTTTTTTAGCCGATGTAGTAGGGGAAACATAGCTTTCTGGGGGCGTCCCCTCAGACGGGTCAGTCCCCTTCGTTTCCACAAGACGAAGGCTTCGATAGCCATTAAGAGTTTGACAAAGTTATCCCTGTGGCTAGACTTCTACTGCATACTTATTTGAAACAAACTGGTAACCATGCGCCAAAAGGTGCCTGCTACTATACACTCATAAAAGACATGGTTCAGCGTTTCGACGCGGCCGCATTGCGGACATGTGCCCGAGGGGGCCACGCCCCACACCGAAAGGCCGGACTGAACAGTCACGAACTAGGATTACAGAACCCTATTCATAATGAAGTCACCATGCACATGTCACTGTACCCACACATTATCAAAGCTCTACTGATATTAGCTGATATCGTTATTATGTTCTATATATAGTGTTGCGAAATATTTTCAGTCAACGTTTTTGGGAAAAACTTTGACTATGACGTGTGCTTGTTATCTAAAAGACTAACCATTTCAACATTTCCAATATAATAATTTCATATTTCACTTACAAGTTCGGTGGCGTGCACGCTAATGGAGCTTCGATATACAAAGAAAAGTGGGAGAGACACATGTCAGTCTCGAAAGTGTTTGCATTAGCGTTGTGATTAGTGGTGGGGAACAACATTTCCTGAAAAAAAGTATTCAAGCTGTCATTTATTGTGTTTCATAGCGTGGCGTCTCATGGCGTCTCGTTGCGTGGCGCTGAAGCCTCAGTTAATATAAGCCAGCACATGGCAGTAACTAACGCTCTCATATTTGCGCATAAATGACCAAGTTATGAGAACATGGCGGCACCCAATAATGACGTTATAATTTCTAAACCCTGCTTCCTGAGCTGTCAGGTCTGTGGGTTCTAAACCATTACACGTATGCTTTGACTCACGAAAAGCATTGAGCAGAAATATGTCATCCTCCTATCGATTGTGTATATCATGACAGCGCAGTCCGTAAAACAGTGACCACACAAAGCTGATGATATGATATGTCAGGTTTAACGTCTCAAAACCACCATATTATTATATCAGACATCGTAGTGGAGGACTCCGGAAATTTAGACCACCCGGGGTTCTTTACCATGCACCCAAAACTGAGCACACCGGCCTACAACGTTTTCGCCTCCATTAAAATTGCAGCCGCCACAACCGGGATTCGGTCCCGCGACCTGCGCTTCAACAGCTGAGTACCTTAGCCACTAGACCACAGCGGTAGGGCAGGCAACTCAAAGTTAACTACAAACACACAGCCGTCCTCTTGAATGTATTCTCAAATCCCAACTATAAGCCCAGTTTGTTAGTAGTATAACATCGGGCAGTCAAACTTTACGAAGTGTTTACGAAGCTTTAGTTTAACTCCCCGGTGAGCTGACATGCTGAGAGTAATATCTATCAAAGGTGCGTCAGTGAATGTTTGTAAATATTTCTGAAGTTTTTTCACACTTCTTCAATGTGGTAAGTTCAAGGCTGTGGAATCAAAACTAATCTAATGTACACAGTTTACAACATGGATACATAGCAGTAAACACGGAGCGAGAGTCTATGGGATCTTGGGTGTAGGTTTCATATCTCCAGTATCTCTAATAGTCCACTTCACAGTACAGGAAGGTGGGAATTCACTGCAAGCTTCCATGACAACTTAAAATTTCCAGCAGAGTTGCCGGGTTTGGCTACCTTACGCCGATTTGGTTAGATTTTTCGGTCAGTGAGAGCAGAAAAAATGTCTTGGCTTCTAGACTCCATTCTGACTACTTTCTTTTCCTCTCTGTTAGATTCAGGAGACCGCCAGGGGTCGCCGAGGAGTGCACACGCGTTCACATCGGCTCCGTCAATCATCGTACCTAGCAGCGGTTAAAATCATGTGACTACCAGTGAAACTACGGGAATTGTTCAGGAAGACGTCAGGTACACGCTGACACCACCTTTTGGACAAGCGATCCCGGTTTCCTCTGGGAAGTGAAGACCTTCGGCAGAGCATGCCAACCCGCCACGCTAAGCCTCGCGGCGAAGCGGAACGCGGAGTCCTGGCAGCCAGCTCTCGGCCGACGCGTCGCGCTGCACCTGTCCGAACCCCAACGGACAATGACCCGGAACTAGCCCAGGCACTTATGGACATGGATGACCAAGACATCGAAACCCAAGTGAGCTCTGCGGTGGACGCCAACGAAGATTTCCTTTCACCTGACGAGGTGCTAAAAGGGGAATCTACTAGCGACGCCGAGAACAAGAAAAAAGACTCTGCGGAGGAACGCGACGACGAAGCCAAGAATGGTCAGTGGCAGGTAGCTATGTCATTGCGACAGCGAAAACGCAGCAGGAAACAAGAACGCGCAGCGAGTGATGACAGCGTTGCTCGAGGCGGAACAGAGAGCAACAGCTCCGGCGCTAGAACGCTTGCAGAAGAGCAACGCGGAAGAGCATCTGGAAGGGTCCGACGACGAACGCGCGCGGCGCCGCTGCCCAAAAACGATATGAAGATTATCATGCGGCCCAGACCAGGGTTAGTTGTGAAGGAACTGAAAGCATACCAGGTTGCGCGAGCGATAGAACATGCGAGCGGTGACCCGGAGGCATGTAACAGCCACAAATTTCTGCTTCGCCTTCGCAACGAATCAAACGTAATTATTGCAAGCACTCCGTACGAAGATGTAGCAGAAAGGATCTTGAAGATAAAGACACTGGAGCTGAATGGCACCAACTATCCCGTGAACACCTACATATCCACTCCTGCTGGATACCTGAAAGGAGTGGTACACGGATTAGAACGCGAAACGCCAGAAGCTGAACTCCTGAGCCATCTCCGAGTGCGCACTCAAGGAGTGACAACTGTTCAAGCCCGCATGCTCGGACAGTCACAAACTGCAGTGATCACGTTCGATGGATCAATACTGCCACGCTTCGTGTATTATTACGGTGGCGAAATGCCGTGCGTGCCTTATCAACCCACACGGCAGTACTGTAAACTCTGCAAGAGCCAGGGACATAGGACGGATGTTTGTCCCACACCAATGACAAAGGCGTGCAGTAACTGTCGCCTAAGAGACCCACCTAAGGACCACACTTGCGATCCGGAATGTGCCCTGTGCGGCGGACGCCATCCCACGGTGGCATCGGAGTGCACCAAGAAACTCAAACGCGTCCCCCAAAAGGGCCGGTCGCTGCTGACGCACCAACACAGCACACCAAAAACCACTGGCATACTCAAGAGACGCTGTTTCAGCACGGACCGCGAGGACTCTGCATCGACAGGCAGGGCTCGTTCCAGTTCCCGATCCAGATCTCGATCTACATCACGATCCAGGTCCAGCTCTCGAGACTGCTCCAACTCCAGGAATGGGGGCCACATGCAGGTCCAAGCAAAGCAAAAACAGCACAAGGGCAAGAAGGCGCAGAAAAAGGAAGCGAAGAACCAGGTGAGCTGGGCAGCAAAATCCTCCCTACACTCACACCAAACACCACAACTCACGCGCTTAGAACGTGAGTTAGAGATAATGCTGATGAGAATAGGTGACCTAGAACGCGAAAATAGGGAACTAAGAAAGCAACAAACGCAGCACCCGCAACAAAACTCTATACCCACCCAGAGTGGCCAGAAATCGCAGACGCAACCGAATGCAGGAGGGGACTCAATGATTACGTCGTCGATGCTGAAAGAAACATTAAAGAAAGTTATACCGACAGTTATTGAGCAAGTAATCATAAATGTAGATAGAAAGCTCGAGATTCTGGACAAGAAAATCCAGGCACAACACGTCAAATTCACGAAAGCCTTGCGAAAGCATGCCACAGGCATCAACATCAGAGAAAAAGCTGAGAAAATTTACAACAGGCCCGGATTGTCGGCCTTGAACCAGGAGACGCATAATGGCTAATCATCAAACGCAGTGGTCAGAAAAGTGCGAAATATGGCAGTGGAACTGCAGTGGTTTCCGGCAGAAAAGAGGGCAACTGTTGCAGCTGGTGGCGTCGCAACAAAAGCCACCTGCTGTCATAGCAGTCTAGGAAGCCGGAGCACAACCAAAATTACGGGGCTACGAAACTTATAGTACCGGGGACGACGAAGAGAAAGTTGCTACATTAGTCGATAACTCAATTACAGCAATATGTCATCAGCCCATTGAAGAGGCGGATATCCTGCATATCATAACAGAAATAACCTACAAAGGAAGCCATGGAAAGAGCGCCTTCATACTTAATATCTATTGTCCCCCAAGACAAAAGAGAGCAACGTTCGACAAGCTCTTTCAAGAGACAGCAAAACTGGCGAAAGGGAATCCATTAATCATAGTTGGGGACTAATGCCAGGCATGCAAGCTGGGGATATGATAAGCAAGACACCAAAGGCAAAAATATCGCAAGACAAATAGAGAAACTGGAAATGACTCTGTTAACTGACCCTGCAATACCATCGAGGATAGGCAACAGCGTATCCATGGATACAAGTCCGGACTTGACGATAGTACAAAACTGCCACAGCGTGGACTGGTACAACACCCTTGAAAACCTGGGCAGTGATCATTACATAGTAAGCACCACAATCCGCACTGGCCGAATCCGTAAACACATTGGCACAGCCAAAATTACAGACTGGCACGCATATAGAAAAGCGCTAAAAGCGCACGTGACCACCATAGACGACTTGGACGAGTGGTGCAAAGTAATTCGAAATGAAAAGCAATTGTACACCAAAACTGTCGCCAGAACAGATGATACCCCTGAAGTAGACGCTCACCTTCTCCACCTGAGGGAAGCAAGAAGAAACCTCACTAAAAGATGGAAAAGGCAAAAGCGAAATAAGAAACTCAAAGCGCAGCAAGCCGAACAGTACGCTAATCAACTCGCGACAGCCAACTAGAAACAATTTTGCGATTCACTAAATGGAACCCTAGGAGCAGCAAAGACATGGAATATCCTAAGAGCCATGATTGACCCTCTGAAAACTAAACGCGAAGAACAAAAATCTCTAGAAAGATTATTGCACACATATCCAAGCACAAGAGATGACCTGCTTCAAGACATCTATATTAAGTGTTTCGGCGCCCGAGCCATCACAGCCCCTTACCAGGCTAAATACACTGGGCTCCCAAATTAAGAACTGGATGCACCTTTCACGCATGCCGAGGTCAGAGCGGCAATCGTCAGCATGAAACGCAACACAGCGCCTGGGGCGAACCAAATCACCAATGCCATGATTCGCAACATGAATGACGAAGCCATAACAGCGCTTCTAAACTTCATTAACAAACACTGGGTGAATGGCACTATACCTCAGCAGTGGAAGCATGCTGTAATAATTATGATACCCAAACCAGGAAAGAAACTGGCAATAGAAAACCTCAGGCCAATCTCGCTTACCTCGTGCTTAGGTAAAATGTTTGAGAGATTAATAAATGCTAGACTTCAATGGCACCTTGAACAAAATAACTTGTTGCCAAACACCATGTTTGGTTTCCGCTCGAACCTTTCGACACAGGACATCCTTCTGCTTTTAAAGGAGGAAGTACTAACAAATGTTCCAAAAGCAGGAGAAAACATTGTAATGGCCATCGACATGAAAGGCGCTTTTGACAACGTAAGCCATAAGGCCATATTAGATGGGCTGGCAGCGAAAAACTGTGGTCAAAGGACGTACAAATATGTACAGAATTTCCTTACTAAAAGAACCGCTGTTATCAGATTAGGAGAAGACGACTCCAATGTCTTCTACCCACTGAGCAAAGGTACACCACAAGGCGCTGTGATCTCGCCTACGCTTTTCAACATAGCCATGATTGGTCTAGCCAAAAAGTGGAAGGTATTCCCGACATCCGACACTCCTTCTATGCGGATGACATCACTGTACGGACAACCAAGGGTAGCTTGGCGGAAAAATAAGAGCGGCTTCAACTGGCAGCTAAAACCATCGAAGATTACACTAAAGAAAGGGGGCTTCAGTGCTCAGCAGACAAATCGGAACTCATTCGGTTCTCCAAGAGTAAAAAACAAAGGACAGATTCGAGCCTCCGCCTTGAGACGGCAATATTATACCAGAGAAAACAACTGTTCGGATCTTAGGGATGTGGTTACAGTTCAATCAGCGATGTCTCCACACACTGAATATGCTTAAACGAACAGCTCAACAAATTGTTCGTATGATAGTTCGAATAACGAACAATCGTGCTGGACTGAAAGAACAAGACGTGATTCGTTCGGTAAACAGCTTAGTCATCAGCAGACTAACATACTCGCTACCCTACCACAACATGAATAGAGAGGAGAAAGAAAAAGCAGACAAAATAATAAGGATGGCGTATAAAGCGGCTCTGCGACTACCACAAAGCACTTCAACTGCGAAGCTATTAGTGCTCGGACTTCACAATACATTTGATGAGTTGGCTGAGGCACAAGTAACCACCCAGATTAACCGCCTGCTACAGACGACAACCGGCAGAAAACTTCTTCAGAGGATCGGCCTCGGCGAACAAGTACCGGCACATGGAAGAGCTAAGGAATTGTCGTGCTCAGTCAGAGCCTGGTACAAAATATGCCCCCTCCCGAAGAACATGGACCCAGTTTTACATGCTGGAAGACGTAAAGCAAGAGCCGTTTACATAGATAAACAGACAAAATATCTGAATACGGCGAGATTTACTGACGCCGCACCATATCAGGCAAATGCAAAGAACATGTTGGCTGTGGTCACAGACCGAAAAGGAAACGTCACAAGTTGTGCCTCCGTAGCCCAAGCCTCCATCACAGAAGCGGAGAGGTAGCGATCGCGCTGGCAATCAAGGAGGGCAGGGAGCGAAAAGCCCCAATGACAATAATCACAGACTCGAAGGCTGCATGTAGAAATTACGAAAAAGGTAGAATATGTATGAAGGCCTTCCAAATTCTAGCCAAAGCTCACAAGAACTTCCCAATTGAATACACCCAAACCATTATCTGGGCGCCAGGGCACGAGGGCGTCACCGGGAACCAGTTTGCGGATGAGGCGGCTCGAGGCTTCACAGATTACCGAGCTTCCTTGCACACTGCAATAGAGGATCCAACGCCCCTAGACCCTAACTTTGGTGCAATTCTTCAGTATGTCAGGGACAATAGAAAAGTGTATCTAGCACTACATAAGAAACTCACAGCAATGGAATCGGTGGCATTACGCAGAATCCAAACAAACACATACACGAACTTACACAGGCTGCATGTATTCTACCCCACAGCATACAAAGATATATGTCCGTGGTGTGGGACCACACCAACTCTGTTTCACATCACGTGGGAGTGTACGCATCACAATGAAGACCACCACAACATGAACAACACAGAGGAACAATGGGAGGCGCTGCTGTCCAGCTCGGCCATTGTTGATCAGCGCTGGCTGGTCCAACGGGTAGAGATGATGGTTAGGGCCAGCGGAGCCCTGGAATAGGGGCCCGACCATTTGGAATGCTCCGCGTTATGCGCAAATAAAGTTTTCTCTCTCTCTCTCTCTCTCTGTTAGATTCAAATTATCAACGCGTGCAATATCGCAGCCGTGTGATGTTCATGTGCGTACTGTTAAAACAAGGCAGCTAAAGCACGGTTCTAGCTCCCAAGGTATAATTTGCCACTTTCATCATACAGGTGACGATCTTTATATAAAAAAGGGTGGCTGTGATGCGGGTTCTTGTTGCTGATTTGTTTCTCCTGGTTGAGCCCCGGAGAGTTTTTCTAATAAGGACAAAGCCGTTTGCTTAACAAACAACACCTAAACATTTACTGCATAACTGAAGCAAAACTCAAACACAAACTACAAGAAATGAGTAGCTGGCTAAAAGCGGGATTTAGAAGGAAAACAAACATCTAAAGTCCCGAAACTGTCGACGGAAAGTCACAGCTACATGATGCAGTTCTGACGCGGTGATTCGGCGGTGCAGGGAAGAGAGCAAGTTCGATCTCACCAAAACGTTGCTGCTGTAATGGTGGCGACGGCGTGTACCGATGCTCGCTGGCGGCGACGATGGAACGGGGCTCGCTCGGTGATGCCTGTGGCGGCCCAGATTCGCCCGATGAGGTGGCTGGTTGCAAGGCTCAGGCCCGTGACCCGAACTGCCGTTGCTGCACCCGCACCGGAATCTGCAGGCCTTGGTCTCGACCGTTGAGGCAGCTCGCCGTCCTTGGAAGGCGCTGTCCGGAGGTCCAGACCGGGTGAGGTCCAGAAGGCTCAGGTCTGCCACCCGACTGCCTGTCTTCAGCTCCCAGCTGTGTCCTTCCTCTTGCCTCGTTCACCTCGAACTCCTAGCTCTCTTGCCCTTCAGGATTGGCTTCCTCTGGGGCCCACTTGTCTCGTCCCGATTGGCCTTTCAAAACTCCGTGGTGATCAGCCATTGGCCCTTGTTTGCTTTATGGTCTTGGATGCTTGCGCTCCACGCTCTCACGTGTACCGGTCCTCGGCGTCGTCGTTGTTCAGGCGACCCAGCACGTGCACTCGGTCATCCTTTAATTTCGCGCACTTTTCAATCATTCACAATTACGCGCACCAGTCGCATCACCATCGCATCACAATGGCCCCCTTTCGAAGAAGTTTTTCCGGTTGAAAAACTGTCGTTCGATGCGTACCACACAAGCTATCACAACACACCTATGGCACCACACTGCTTCTTCGTTGACCTGTCTCACGTCGAAACACCGAGTCCACAGAACGTAACATTCAACCAACAACAATAAGAAAAGTTTTTGGCAGCAACTAAGAACAGTACAAATACAGTCATTAACTCCAGTAACCGTCCACCACACAAGCATAACCTTGTAATAATAACACACAGAACATCTTTACTGCAACCTACTCATGTAGTCGGCTCCAACATTCTCGGATCCCTTTATATGTTCTACGTGAAAGTTGTACTCTTGCAGTACTAAACTCCACCGCAGAACTCTGCTGTTGAGGTGTTTTGCTCGAGATAAGTACTGCAACGGTTGGTGATCTGTTTGAACCGTGAAATATGTCCCATATAAAAATATGTGGAACTTTTCCACTGCCCACACCAACGCGAGACACTCCCGCTCGATTGTTGAGTAGTTCTGTTCTCGAGGCAGTAGCTGACGACTGGCGTATTTTACCGGGTGTAAAACACCGTCGTGCTCTTGCATAAGGACTGCACCGATGCAAGAATCGGAGGCGTCACTGCGGAGTACAAATCCACGTTTGAGATCCGGAGCCTTTAAAATAGGTCCAGACGCCAGAGCTTGCTTTAGTGTTTCGAAAGCTGTCTGCCCTTCACTATTCCAATTGATCTTGTTACTCTCCCTTTTCTTTGTCATCTCTGTCAGAGGCAGTGCCTTCTCAGCGTAGTGAGGGATTAGATCACGATAATATCCTGCCAAGCCAAGAAACGAACGTAGTTGTTTCTTCGTAGTGGGTAATGGGGCTTTGGCGATTTTTATGATCGTGTCCTCTACCGGCTGAATTGTTCCATCTCCCAGTCGATGACCCAGGAACACAATCGACGTCATTCCAATCTCCGATTTCTGGGGCTTAATTTTGAGTCCTGCTTCTCGAATCCTATTCATCAGTTCACTCAGAGTCTGCATGTGTTCCTCCCAGGTTGTCGTAGCGACGAGAACATCATCGATATAATGAACGACGTTCGGGATGCCCTGAAGGAGACGTCTCATTAGCCGGGTAAACACTGCGGACGCTGTTTTGATACCGAATGGCATATAGAGGAAATGGTAGTGTCCCGATTGGGTGGAGAATGCCGTTTTTAGCCGGGATTCTTTGTCCAAGGGCACCTGCCAGTATCCTTTCGTAAGGTCAAACTTGGAGAAGAATTTCCTAGTGCCGATCTCTGTAAACAATACATCCGTTCTCGGAATTGGTTCTGCGTCGGAGACCAACACATCATTGATGCGACGGAAGTCGATGCAAGTACGGTAACTCTTATCGGGCTTCTTCACCAGCACCAATGGCGAGTTGTAAGGTGAGTCGGACCTTTCAATCACTCCGAGTCGCAGCATTTCTCCGACTTCTTTCTCAACTACCTCTTTCATTGCGAATGGTAACGGATATTGTGGAGTGTTGATAGGCTCGGACGTTGTCAGTTTAAGACGACACTCCACCAAGTTTGTCTTGCCGGGGACTTCGGAAAAGACGTCTTTATGGGTGGCTAGGAGCTCGTCAATTTCTTCCCTTTGTCTATTCCTGAGGTTAGGACCAAGCTTGATAGCTTCAGTACCAAAGCCCTCAGTAGCTTTAAAGGTAGGCACTGGCGTGTCTGTCTCTTCCTCTTCCACTACAATGAAAGATGCGGACTGGGGTGATATTTCTGGAGGACGCTCTTCGTAGCGTTTTAACATGTTTATATGGAACAGCTTGGTAGTATGTCCCATATCCAGCCAGTAGTCAGAGTCACCCTTCTTTCCTGTGACCCTGAAAGGTCCTTTCCAATGCATCATAAGCTTGTTTTCCGTCGTGGGAAGTAGTACGAGGGCGCGGTCTCCAACCTTTAGCCGACGCATCCGACTTCCCTGGTCATAGTATTTCTTCTGCGTTGTTTTAGCTCGTGACAGGTTTTCTTGTGCCAACTGCAATGTTTTTTCTAGGCGATCTCTGAGATCCAGGACATACCCATATGTTGTCTTCACTTCCTCGCTTTGATTGTCTCCGGTCCATAATTCTTTAAGTAGACTGAGAGGTCCTCGAACATTTCTACCGTAGATCAGCTCAAAAGGCGAAAATCCCAAGCTGGCTTGCGGGACTTCCCGGTACGCAAACAGGAGTGGGGCTAATAGTCGGTCCCATGTCTTGGGTTCCTCTTGGCACAATTTACGCAACATTTGCTTTAGTGTGCCATTAAATCTCTCCACTAAGCCATTACACATGGGATGATAGGGTGTGGAGCTGAGATGCTTGATCGCCAACAAGTTATTGATCTCTCTCATTAGCTCCGATGTAAAGCATGATGCCTGATCACAAAGTACCTCACGCGGGAACCCGATTCGAGAAAACATCTCTACCAGTGCCTCGGCTACTGTGGCTGAATCGATGGATGGCAGGGCTATTGCATCTGGGTATCTAGTAGCGAAGTCCACTAGTGTTAGTATATATCGATTACCCATGTGTGATATTGGCTTTAAAGGCCCGATAATGTCCACTGCCACTCTTTCGAATGGGGTGTCTATCAAAGGCATTCGACCTAGTGGTGCCTTACCAACTCTGCTCTTGGGGTAGGTTCGTTGGCATGCGTCACAAGAGCGCACGTATCTCCTCACTGCCTCTTGAACTCCTGGCCAGTAAAATGATTGTAGAACACGATCAATCGTTCTTTTTATTCCTTGATGCCCCGACATCAGGGTTTCGTGCGCCAAAGTAAGCACTTGGCTGCGCAATCTTTGGGGCACTACTACTTGTTGAATCACCTTACCAGATGGTAGGTGATAATAGCGGTATAGCAGCCCCTTTTCTATCTCGAACGAATAGGACTTTGATCCTCCCTGTAGCCCTTGACCTACTTTACTCCTGCAAGAATCTAGGGTCTTGTCCTGTTTTTGAGCGGCACTAAGATCCTTTCGGGTCGTCTTCAAGGTGGGTACATCGATTTCAGATGAGATTGACCGTTGCTCTCGGATTTTGATACCAACCACTGAAGACTTCAGGGTACCATCCTCTCTATCTGCTCCTTTTCCACTCGCTATATAGTTGGGGTAGGTTTTTACCGGAATCCTTTCCTCCCACTTGGTATCGGGGTCATGGACTTCACGTGAACCTGGTACATTTCCGACGATAAGGTCGTAGAGTGGGTTTGTCATGCATTTGACAATAAATGTACCAGAAAAATAAGGTGAATGAATTTCCACCTCCGCCTCAGGAACGGTGATGCTACTGCCATCGGCTAAGAATAGCGTAGCGGTAGTACCTATGAGGGCTTCATCGGGTACCAGAGAACGACGCACCACCAGCGTATTGCTACCCGTATCCCGCAACACTGAGACGGTTCGGCCAAAGATTCTGCCCTGTAACACGGGCATTTTGTGTGTGGCAAACTTCGGGTGAGTATTCACGGCGCCCGCCATGTCCTCTTCTTTGTCCGGTGAAAGCTTCACTTCCGTTGAGTGCTCCTCTGGCGACAAAAGACATGACGTCTTGTTGGCTGAACCGTTCTTCTTTGAGCAAGTTTTGGAATCATGCCCCGTCTTCTGACAATATCCACAGAAAGGTTGTTTTGGCCTTGATCGGCACTCCGATGCCCTGTGACCCATTTTGCCACATACAAAACAACGTACTGCTCCTCTCTCCGAGTAACTACCACTTTTTTCCGTATTGCTTTTAGATTCCACTTTTTCTCGGAAAACTAACAGGTTGACTTGCCTCTGAGCTTCTAAAAAGTTATCTGAGGCCTCGGCCATGTCCTCTAGCTTGTTGAAGTTCTTTTCTCGCAGGAAAAGTGCCAAACGGTGATGACAGTTTCTTAAAAACTGTTCTGTAACTATCAAGTTACGAAGAGCCGAATATTCTTTTCCCGTCCTCGACATTTCGACCCAACGATCGAAAAAACTCAGTAGCCTAGTTGCGTACTGCTTGCCTGTTTCGCCGTCCTGTGGCTTGCTTTGTCGGAACTTTTCCCGATACCCTTCGGCCGTAAAACGGAAACGCTGGAGCAACGCCAACTTGGCTTTATCATAATCGAGTGAATCCTCCGGCGAAAGTCTTCCAAACACCTTTAAGGCTTCTCCGCTCAAACATAAACTTAAAGCTGTGGCCCATTTGTCCCTAGGCCATTCTTGACCGATGGCGACTCTCTCAAACCTTTTTAAATAGGCGTCCAAGTCGTCCCGGCTTTCATTAAATCCCGGTATCAAATTATGAGGATTCACGCTGCATGAAACACTCCTTTCTTGTGCTGAGCCTGGTGCTGAGTCAACAGTTCTTGTCTCTACACGGCTATTCTCAGCTTCGGCAAGTCTAAGACGCAGTTGCAGGTTTTGGTTCTCTAATTCCAGCTGCTCCTTCTTTGCGCGTGTCTCCAGTTCGAGCTGTTTTTCTTTTTCGCGCGTCTCGAGCTCAAGCTGCTCCTTCTTGGCCTGCGTCTCCCGTTCCAACTGTTCCTTTCGAGCTTCTCGTTCCGCAGCCCGTTCCTCTCGTGCTCGTGTCTCCTTCTCCTCGTACCATGCTTTAAAATCCGCCCCATCAATTCCCATGCGATCCGCCAAGGCCATTAGCTCTCGCATATTCGACATGATGTCAACCGCGTCAATAAATGAAGGTGTCAAACCAACGGCTTTGTCCTGTCGCTGCGGACGCCAGTTTGTGATGCGGGTTCTTGTTGCTGATTTGTTTCTCCTGGTTGAGCCCCGGAGAGTTTTTCTAATAAGGACAAAGCCGTTTGCTTAACAAACAACACCTAAACATTTACTGCATAACTGAAGCAAAACTCAAACACAAACTACAAGAAATGAGTAGCTGGCTAAAAGCGGGATTTAGAAGGAAAACAAACATCTAAAGTCCCGAAACTGTCGACGGAAAGTCACAGCTACATGATGCAGTTCTGACGCGGTGATTCGGCGGTGCAGGGAAGAGAGCAAGTTCGATCTCACCAAAACGTTGCTGCTGTAATGGTGGCGACGGCGTGTACCGATGCTCGCTGGCGGCGACGATGGAACGGGGCTCGCTCGGTGATGCCTGTGGCGGCCCAGATTCGCCCGATGAGGTGGCTGGTTGCAAGGCTCAGGCCCGTGACCCGAACTGCCGTTGCTGCACCCGCACCGGAATCTGCAGGCCTTGGTCTCGACCGTTGAGGCAGCTCGCCGTCCTTGGAAGGCGCTGTCCGGAGGTCCAGACCGGGTGAGGTCCAGAAGGCTCAGGTCTGCCACCCGACTGCCTGTCTTCAGCTCCCAGCTGTGTCCTTCCTCTTGCCTCGTTCACCTCGAACTCCTAGCTCTCTTGCCCTTCAGGATTGGCTTCCTCTGGGGCCCACTTGTCTCGTCCCGATTGGCCTTTCAAAACTCCGTGGTGATCAGCCATTGGCCCTTGTTTGCTTTATGGTCTTGGATGCTTGCGCTCCACGCTCTCACGTGTACCGGTCCTCGGCGTCGTCGTTGTTCAGGCGACCCAGCACGTGCACTCGGTCATCCTTTAATTTCGCGCACTTTTCAATCATTCACAATTACGCGCACCAGTCGCATCACCATCGCATCACAGTGGCTCAGTGACTTAAAACGAATGAGGTTCATAGGTAGAGCTGATAAAATAAACGTAAAAACAGAAACGTAAACTAACAGATGGTAATGAGCATGTTTGTTGTCACTTCTTCTCTTTTAGGTCTTTAGTTATGTCTTGGGAATGTCATAAGAACTCACTCAAAAGTCTATTCTAGCATATCTAATGCACCGATTGTATATTTTCTTCAACTGAGGTATGAACTACGACTCTATAATAATCATCACGAAAGTAATTATTGAAAAAACGGCTACAATTTAGCCTATGCATTGCCAGCAACTGTGATTAAGAGCGTAATTAACAATCTGTGCTTATTGTTATTGCCGCAACTTCTTGCCATGTTAAGACAAAACATAATATATGCGGGATCAGATATTTATTTCAGCGACAGCACCAAGACATCGTCGTTGCGTGAAAGTGAAAAACGATTGCTAAAGTCAAGATTTAATGGTGGCATCGCAATGACTCTTATTTTGAATTGATCGCACTCCACATATTTTACATTCTCGGGCAGTGTTTATCGCTGTTAGTCTTCAAAATGAAAATGTTGAAGAAGTTTTCAAGCACGCCTCGGGTTTTTTCGGCCATTTTTATTACTCTATATATTCAGGTTGCTTCCTTTTTGGTTATTCTTTCCAAAATTGCTGCTAATTCTGTCTTTTTGACTCAGAAACACGGGTGGCCAGAGCCTTGAAGATGGCCCGCGCGTTGACATTCCCCACCGTCATTTTTCCATCCTGTGTGGTGAGCCTCTCTCCAATTGTCGCGTTGATCGGGCGACAATGTTCTAGAGGCCAGCTATGTCTTTCTCACGTATGACGAGATTGCACAGCACTCCTTAACTGATTTGATGCAATAACTCCTTTGTATGCAATCTCGTATAAGCATGGTGTATTTTTTGTTCAATGTGTCTCTCCTCTGTTTTTCTCTCTTTTACTCTCTTATTCATCACTTCCCACGACTAGGTTAGCAAACAGAGCATAGTCTAGTTAACTTCTCTGCTTTTCTTATATTACCCCTCTCTCTACGCTGCTATTATGAGCAGATAGGTTTACTGCCCGTATTCGGACCCACTTCTAAGAAGAAGAAGTCACCAACGCCCGCAAGCTGTTTCTCACAAGAACTCCTTTACCACTACATTGCCTAAAGGTACATACGAAGCTGGTCATAAAAGGATTCAGTTTATACTCCTCGTATTTGCGCACCCGCATCGGTGTTTACTCGATTACTCCACACAAGGAGCACACAGTGAAAGACAAATACGGAGTTGTGTGTAGGCAAACGGTAGACGTTTGTGCAAACACCGACGATGCTGGTAAGTGGACGCCGTGTGTGTGCAATGATTCTAATCAAATTAACGAAAACCCCAGGTTGCAGCTTGTTTAGGAAAAAGTTTGGCGGCATTCATTTCTACACAACGCGCGCTTAGGTGACCGCATTCTTCTATGTTTAGCAAAGGCAATCGGTGCTGTTTGCTTCCTCTTCAAACCTTGGCGATCTTTGGGAACCTAAGCCAGAACATTTGCTTCATCGTTGCAACAAACAGCTGCAAGAAACTCCTTCAGGTCAAATTCAGGTGTGTGCTACCAATGTAACCTATGGGGGCGGACTCTCTAATTAGAAATAGTTTTTTTTCTTTCGAAGCAGCTTTGGTTATTGGCCAGATGGCTTTACTAATGATACGCCTAGTTTAAGTAAAAGTCGCGCGTCAGAAGTTCTTCGCAGTGTGAGTCTGTATGTAGGTTTCTACAAGAGCGCCTCTCACTAAAAATCACAAAGCCTTAATAAAAAGCAGAATTTGCAGCGCGTGACAATACGGATGATTCATTATATATTTTATAATAGTAGTTAGGATAGCTGATGGTATATAAGGTCATATTCTTACTACGCGAAATCAGTACGTAGAAGGGACGAATATCGGAATTAGGTCCCTTTTATTGCAATCGTCCTCTTACAAAGTTCTTGCTAGAAACCAAAAAGTCTTTGTTTTTGTAAGCTGACACTTAATTGGAAACTAACCACTCCTTCAAGTCCAAGCAAATGTCGCAGCCTCGATTTTTAAAAAAACACGCTATTGGTAATGAAATAAAATTCAACGCGCATATCCATAAAATGGAGGGAACAAAAAAACACAACCCATGCTGACTACTTTTAAATGCCTTTCGATACTCTGGAATGAAACAAATTTATTCGTGAATTTAATACGAACGTAGACAAAAATTCTGGTTGGCTGTTCAGGCAAACGCCTCAGGTGGTTCAAAAACATTAAAATTGACTGTCAGTGCTGATGGCGTTTGTGGTGCCAACATGAGTGATGCAAAATATAATTACGAGACGAAGTCACCAGTCATGTGATGTGACATCACCGTCGCTTCTTATAGTGTGGTGTCACATAGTGACGTCATTTTCCAGACAACGTCACATGGTCGAACGTACGTGAATTGTTCTGGCAATGCAAAACAATGTTAGTGGCAGCAGCAGCTTTTCGAAGGCAGCGCTGGGTGGAGTGTCTGTCTGTCTGTCTGTCTGTCTGTCTGTCTGTCTGTCTGTCTGTCTGTCTGTCTGTCTGTCTGTCTGTCTGTCTGTCTGTCTGTCTGTCTGTCTGTCTGTACAGTCGTCGACTGAGTAAAAAAAGGAAAAGTCAGAAGATGACTTCTCAGTTATTGTGCATTACGACATCAAATATACTTTTTTTCTGGAGTAGCTTAAATGTCCTAAATGACAGGTTCCACGGCATCAGTTCCCTTAAGACGATAATAACTATTGGCTGAACTATTAAGGCCAGAAAACAGTAACCACGACAATATTGTAGCATTGCGTTCTTCACTACATTGCAGGCACCGTTGCTTCTTTAGATGTTTTATTTCATATATTTCTTGTTTTTGCTGTTTATGCAACTTTAATATTTAATATTGTCGCTACTGTACCCTTTCTTGTTCACGTTTTCGTGAGTAAAAAGCTGTACTTCTGGTAATCTGAATTGGACGAAAAAGATGAGCATCACATTTTTTATACTTCTGCTTGTTCTGTCATGGTGGGCTTATTGAGGGTAAACAGCATTTATGAAAATTCTGGCAGTAGACTGATAATAAAGCTTCAACTTGAACTAGTTCGCACGGTATAGCGATGTAGTTGCGCTGAGATGAATGCACGAATGACTAACAAAACAAGAGGGCCACATGTTCATCACTTGTTCGGTCCTCTTGTTTTGTTAGTCATGTGTGTACTTCGCACGGCGCAACTAATTTACAATAAAAGGCGCGTTTGTAAAGCCTACGAAATATGTGACAATGGATATATCGTCGGTATTTGTAAGAGCCAATATCGTGCCCGGCCCGTGTTGACGCGAAAAGTTCACGTGGATTCTTGGCATAAACGCTCCACTGACGCCTAGGTGAGCCACGGGATATGAAAACACGTGTTAAAAAGGCCACCATCTCTCTGTGCGAACATGAAAGTCAGTGGTGGCTGTGTCGACACCACACGTGTTAACGATATAGTGGGAGTATTACAGAAAGGCTGAGCACTTTAGGCAGACAGACTCTCGTATGCTGTCATTGTGACTTGGTGCAACGCAAGCAAAATGACACGTAGCATAACCAGTTGTAGCATATTTAGCATGCGCTCGTGCCAAAAAGAAATCAACTTTCTCCAGTTCTTAGAGGACATTGATCGTGTTTTAGAGTGCGGACATTACTACTATGGCTGAGGAAGCACGGTCACAGAAACCACATATAAAAATTGAATGTTGAAGCAGGCGAGCAAGAGAAAAAGAGAGAGCAGGAAAAGGGAAAAAAATCGCTAGTTCCTTTGTTGTGGTTCCTCTGTAAAAGGCACATGACAGTGACAGATTAAGGCTCCCAACTATGGAAACCCATGTAACACATCAAAAATTCAGCCACTGATTTTTTACCTAAATAGAACTTACGTAGCATCAGGGGGCTAGATTATTATATAGCTTCCCTATGTAGCACATCTTGGAGCTTAAGAGGTAGAATCACGCGTAAAATTGCTTATAAGCATTCATTCTTTTATTTTTAATTTATTACAGCTTCCGCCTTCTGTACGTATTACGTGGTCAAGTCGCAGCGTATCTTTAATAAAGGTCAACACACTGCTCGATAATACTTAAAAGATAATTACAGTTTTGCTGTATAGCAAGGAATTCACAAAAGCATCCATTACCCTTTACCATGCTTGTTGAAGGATCCTTAAAAAGACACTTCTCGCATGCGCACAATATTAACGAAGCATCTGTACGTAGTTCCGAAGCTCCATTATCCAAAACAACAGCAACCGTGACAATACAGGCAATATTAGCAGCATTGTACAAATATGGGCAAAGAATGAATTCGTGGTGATTACTTACGCTGAACATCTGGTGTATCCACCTTGGTTGACAGAAAGGAAAGAAAGCGGCCTACACAGTTTTTTTACGGCGCAGTGAAAGCTTTTACGAACGCACGCTTTGGGTAGCTTTTTGTGTTTTCGGCCAGTGTAGTCTAGTAGCGCTGGCAGGGAACGAAAGCCCTAGCAAGTAGCCTGTTAATTCTCAACACTTTCCCCTCTGTGTATAGCCAAATATCTCGAACACATTTTTAAAAGCCGCACACAAAACTAAAACAGTTGGTCCTTAACCATAGAGCACCTTCATTTTACCTTAAAGCCGGGAAAAAGTATTTCGTTACTCTAGCTTAACTTCTAAAATCACAGCACTTTCACGGAGTGAATGATGATGAGTGGGGCGAAGCACCCGTTTGCCCATTTGTCAGTGCGTCCGTTTGTCTGTGCGTGCGTCCATCTGTCTGTCCGTACGTCAGAGCATCCGTCCGTCCGTTCGTCCATCTATCCGTGCTTGCCAGCGAGCTTGCGTGCATCCATCCGTCCGTCCATGTGCCTGTCTATCTCTCTGTTTGTATGTATGTCTGTCTTTCTGTCTGTTTATCTGTCTGTTTGTGTTTCTGTGTGTCTGTCTCTGTCTCTCTGTCTGACAGTTTGCCTGCCTGTTTGTCTGTCTGTTTGTCTCACTGACAATGAGCACGGGCCAAGGCGGTCCTCCACGCCCACTGCTCCACTTTCTCCATGCCTCACAAAATGATCTGGCACGTACGGGGACTACCCAGGAGAATAAGAGAGGCGCTGGTTCCCAAGGAAAGAGAGAGAGAGGAAACATATTTATTGGGTAAAGCTTGTGAGTTAGGGTGGAAGGGGCCCACCTGGACCACCCGCCGGGCTCGAGCGACGAGTTGACGCTGACCGGTTTGGCTGAGAGATCGCAACCTCCAACGCTTCACTGAGGAGGTCTTGGTGTACATTTGGTGCCACTGCTTGGAGCCTTGGGACGCTTACTTTGCTCTGCAGTAGGAGTGGAATCTAACACAACGCTTTCCCAGCAAACGTGAGGCCAGCTTCTGCCTGGCAAAGATGTCGGAAACGTGGTCTTTTCTAGTAGTGCCCACCAAAAGATGAAGTGACTTTATCCTGTTAATGTAAATGATGTCTTAATTCTGTATTGAAAGATAGTTGTTCCAAACAAAATAACACAAAGAAACAACAGTGGGTGTCTCAATCTCTCATAAACTTTGCCTCCAATTAGAAGGTTGCTTATGAAAACTAGTAAGACCTTCACGCACTTGGAGTATTATGTGACCCGAAAATGTTTCGACATTATTCTCGTTAGGCTTGCGAGAGCAACGCTATGTATTTTATCGCTAAAAACTTTTTTCTAAACACAAATTGTGTTACGTTGTCATGCGCTTAGCAAGATGGCAGCCGCAGCTGCAATCTTACCATACGCATAGCTCCATTTCTGGGAACATTTCAACTCCGGCATTTTTATAACTTCCTTGCACGTTCCCTACGTACCCAGCAATTTGTCTGTCTGGCGACGAGCACGAGCCGCCATATTCTTCTTCCCCCATCGCTCTCCTTTGTCCATGCCCCACCAACTATCCGCCACATACGCCAACGACCCAGGAGTCGGAGAGAGGCAGTCGTTTCCCACGCACGCAGGCCCAGCCCGCGCAGCAGCCAATCAGAGAGTAGCGGTACAACGCCATCTAAAATATCCTCTCTCAACTGCAGTTTGTGTGTACTTCTATGAAACAGCGTCATCTATTATACTGTTCGGGGGATACTGCTGGTTATGTTTGACACTGGATAAAGTTACACTAAGAGGAGCTTCACTCGTAAAACAAATTTTCCCTTTGGTGTTAGAAAGCAATAATTGAAGAGACAAGAAGCAACGCATGCTACTCTTATTACACTGTGAGAACCAGCCGGGAGGGTGGAATAATTGGCAGTAGCTGTGTTTCTTTTTGTGTCAATACTTGAAAATGAACCTTGTATTATAACTGCCTAAATTGAAGCCTTAAAGTAAATGTTTTGTGGTAAATGACTTTTACCACTGCGGGCCTAAGAAAAACACGAAAATATCAGTATTTTGCAAACTTTCAGTCTCATAGAAAAGCAACCTTTAATGCGCTGTCACATCTGCGGTTTAATAGATCACCCTCTCATCTGCATAAAACAGTCGTGATTAGATTTTTAGGCTCAGAAATACGAAAATTTTGCTACTAAGTGCGTCTTTTGGGGCATTCATTTTTATTCTACGCCAAAATCGGTGTCTTGATATTTATGCAGTGCCACGATTGACCGATGTGTCGCATACGTAATCCTGGTGTCATTGTAGGGCGGCAGTGCGCGAAGGATTACATGGGCGCAGTGTATTGAAACGGATAATCTCAAAACATTCCCCTTATATTAGTCTTCTCAAAGCGCCCGTTTCAATGACAACAGGCAATACGCAACGTTGGTATACTTTTTTAGAAGCGAAACGCGATGTCCATATGAGATATGTTGTATTGAGAGGACATCTGCGATGTAGTAGTGGAGCAGGTGAGCCTTTCTTTGCCATCTCACATTCTGTATTGAGAAGTGAAACAATAAATTTCGTCTTCAATTCAAACAAGGGCTTCTCACTCACTTGATTTAACTGCTTAACTTTAATATATAAAAAGGTACATATTTAGATTACTTAATTACTGTTCCAAAATTATGTCTTCCATCCTACCTCAATAACTGCCGCTACAGAAAAATCAACTTTGAAGACAGCGAGCAAATAACGTCTTTTGCTGATTTTTTCAACAATACTGGACATATTTCTTGGAACACCCTATATATGTGGCAAGTGAGGAAACGAGAAAAAAAGTTGGCCCCATTTCTACATGTTTCATTGCAAATGTCGTGTAATGATGATAGTCTTCCATCTGAATAGAGTGAATAAAAGAGTTATTCGATGTTCTGCGCGTAGAAATTGGTGAATGGGATTCTGGAGGCGCTGCGTTAAAGTGCCTCGATGTTCACTGCGGGTAGGTGCCGCCGCCGTATCGTCTTAGCAAAGCGCAAGAAACACCCACCTTTTCTTGCATGCCATTGCATTGTGAGCTTAGTATAGTGAACGCTACATCCCTTATAATTACTTATCTATGAATTCTATATAATAAAGAAATACGCCACAGTATCTTGACGTGTTGATGTTCTGCCTTAGATATCCGCAACATTTTTTACATGCGAATTCATTTTTTAGTCGGGCTGTCAGGCATCCAGCGTTGTCTGTGGTGGTGTCCGCTCGCCAGCCGGTGTTGTTTCTCCGCTCTCACTCCCTCTCCCACAACAGCAGCCGCGGCCGCTGCGCTTATCCGCGCCCCTAGCAACTGCAGCTTGTGATGCGATAATGTGTAGGAGAGGGTAGGTGCAGTGCTTCGCCACTCCTACTCTCGCCATTCGCTCTCTCTTTTTCCTGGGCCCCACTTTCCCGTCCGATCGAACCTCACTCTCGGTCATTCACTGGCTGGGCGCCTCTGAAGAACATCCAATATGTGTGGTCGAGAGCGAGAGAGAGAGAGAGAGATAAATAGAGAGGAAAGGCAGGGAAGTTAACCAAGCTTGGCTAGGTTGGGTACCCTACTCTTGGGGTGGGGAAAAAGGGGAATTATAAAAAGAAAACACATAAAAAAGAAGAGTAAGAAAGAGAAAGATGAATAGTCAGATACTACGCAGCATGGTCTCACGCTGTTTTTTCACAGGCGCTCGTGAAGTCTGGTGGTCCTTAAAGGAGCACTAACATCAAATTTACTCATGTCAAGACTTTTGCGTCAACGAGTAGCTACTGACCCCCAGTAGTGATTCGGGACCTAAGACGCATCTGTGATTCGAATGATAATCTGTAATATTGATTTATATATGCGCTATCGAACGTGGTTCAAAATGGGTCAGAAGCCCGCCAAACTGTAGCACTGTCAGCGCTACATCGCGGCCACGTTGAGGCCGCTGCACAGCTGATGCTGCTTTCACAAAAAATGGTGGCGTCATGCACACTGGCATTTCGTCTGCTAGGAGCGCACGTGCAGTCAGTCCCGCTTTGTCTCAGATGATGTAGACTTAAGACCTTCCATGCGTTTTCTGATGGCTAGGTTAAGTAGCGGCAACTTCCTTTAGTCCCGGCCTCGAGAATCGGCCTCTTAATGCCAGTGAAACCCAACTTCTTCGCCAACACAGGATTTACCCTAGAGCAGCTCGGCGCAAAGTGAAGCGAGAAAATGTGGCTGTTATTCTTAGGCGTCCAGTCTCTCTGTCCATCGGTGATCTAGCTCGCTGGATTTTGTGCCGACCGGTTGTGCCCGCGCGCTCTCCGACGACAGCGAAGCTCTAGCCGACCGGCTCGCCCTCCGCCATCTCCTGACGCCGTGTAGCTCTCGCTGAGTGGTGCCCCGTCCTTGGACTCCTGCGACCGTGTTCATCTTTCTCTATCTTCTCATTACTTCTGTATGTGGGTGTCCTAATCTCTATCTCTGTCCCGTTTAATCCTCTTTATTCCTTTTAATTCCTCCTTACCCCCATCCTTCGTGATTCACTGTTGAGGTGTCACACCATGATGCAGACCGTTACGGGGCTCACTTTTCTCTTTTTTCTCATTTTCGAGAATCACTTACAAAATGTTCATTGGCACGTACGAAGTTAACCCACTGGCTACGTCGAGGTTCGTGGCTTTGAAAGACATGAAACGCCACGCGATTTGCGCTTTTTCTCTGCCTCAAAGTGCAGCTTCTCACTGCACAGCGGTTCCCCGATGTTGTGACTTCCTTTATTCATTCATTCTAATGTACCTCGAAGAAGGATATGCTGAAAAAGTACCTACAAAAGAAGACTACCCATTTGGACCATGGTATTATATGCCACGCCGGGCCGTCATACGTGAACCGATCTACTACGAAGGTACGCATCGTGTTCGACGCTTCGCTTCACGAATCCGGGATGAAGTTCTTAAGCGTCAATCTGGAAGCCGGCCCAAATTTAAATCCCGACGTAGTGACGCTACTGCTTCGTTTCCGACGCTACCAGATAGCAATGAACGCTAATGTTGAGGAGGCATTCCTTCAAATTGACCTGCAAGAACCCGACAGAGATGCGCTTCGCTTCCTGTGGTTCAAGACTTCACGTCAAGGGGACAGCCCATGCCAGAAACAGAAGTTTGTAGAATGACCAGACTGCTCTTTGAAGCTACTTCAAGTCCTTTCCTATTGACTACTACATTAAAGCACCACTTCAGGTCCGAAGAAAATTGCTTTCCTTCGACATCCCGGCTATTGCAAGACTCCATATATAGAGATGATCTTATTATTGGCGCTGACACCATTGAACAACCTACTCAAATGCATAAAGAGATAATTGAAATCTCCAAAGATGCTTTGATGAACATTCCTAACTTGGGCCAGCAACGACCGCGTTCTATCTGCCGTCTTCGCACAAGGAATCACTTCTTCCAAAAAATCACTTTGCTCACCTTCCGGACCTCTGAAAGTCCTGGGACTTCATTGGAACAAACAGACGGATACCTTTTCGTTTAGGCCCCAGGATATTCTACAGTTTATGGAGGAGCATCAAATTGCCAAACGCTTTGTGCTCCAGGCTGTTGCCAGGATCTACGACCCTTTGGGGTTTCTGTCACCCTTTACAGTAAGGGCGAAGACCTTCCTACAAGATCTCTAGAGGGAGAACCTCGGCTGGGATGACACCATGCCAATGAAGCTGTCAGCTGTCTGGAAAATGCAGCAAGGAGAGTCATGCCACATGAGATCAGTATTGCCAGGTTCTTCACAGCGGGCAGCGAAGGCGCTGATCAAAAGGCAGAACTGCCCATCTCTTCCGTCGCAAGTGAGTCAGCATACGGTGCTGTAGCCTTCCTTCGTACCGTCGACTAATGTGGTACCGTCCTTACTATACTACGAATGGCAAAGACAAGAGTTGCTCCGTTAAAAACGGTCACCTTGGTGAGGCTGGAATTCATGACAGCTTTGCCTGCAGCCTGCTTATAAGCCTACATCATCAAGAACTGCGACCTGGGCATTGGTGAAGTAACATTTTGTTCAGATTCCCAGATTACCTTTTGCTGGATTTGCAAGGACCCTGTTTTTTGGAAGGCATTCTTACGGAACAGGACGCAGGAGATCAGAAATTTCACAGCATATTCTCGATGGCGATTTTATCCCGGAAATGAAAACCCTGCAGATTCGCTCACTTGAGGCTTGACTGTACACAAATTGAATAAATCACAGTTCTGGTGGTATGGACCCGAATGGCTTGCCATGTCTCATACATTCTGGCCATAATTCGGGGGAAAACTTGACCTCGAAAACAGAAAACTCGAGGCAGCTGAGACGGGGCCAGAAATCAGTATCCACGCTGTTAACACGAGAACATCAATGACAACGCTGATTGATAACGAACGATTCAGCAGCCTCACAAAACTTGTAAGAGTAACGGCATGGGTTTTCCGTTATGGTAAAATGTTAACAAGGAAATCGATAGGCGAGGAGCTGTCTGCTGAAGAAATTCAACAAGCAGAGTGCTACTTGACTCGCGTAGAACAGATAGCTCACTTTGGTAACGAAGGTAACTGCGTCACAAACGAGAATTCGATTCCTTCACAAATTCCAGTTGGACAATTAAGATAGTTCCTCGACAACAATGGGCTGCATCGGGTACAAGAAAAAGTTCGGATGACGGACGAATCGTACGGTTCTCCCCATCCAATCCTCCTACCAAAAGACTGTCACCTCGTTACTTCAATCATCAATCATGCTGACGAAAAAGACTCCCACGGAGGAGTACGAGACACACTGGCTTGAATAAGGGAGTATTACTGGGTTCCACAATTACGACAGCTGGTCAAAAAAAAACGATACGACGGTGTGTCATATGTCAACGCTAACGGTCTAAACCAGTTGAGCAAGTTTCACCTTGTATGCCCCAGGATTGTTGTAATCAAGCCCCTCCATTTCATGTGTGTGGAGTAGATTTTGCGGGTCCACTTTACATCAAAGGGCATCTTCACCAGCGCTTTTACATCGCTCTTTTTACTTGTGCTGTAACAAGAGCTGTTCACTTGGAACTTGTTGAAGATTTGACGACTGTGGCTTTCTTCGTGCACTTCAGAGATTCATATCACGTCGAGGCCTCTGTCACACAATGTACAGCGACAATGCCCGAACCTCCGTGAAAGTGCCCAAAGATCTACAGAAGCTCTGGCGAATAATTCGGCACCCCGATGTACTTGCATATTTCTCTTCCTCGAAGATTCAGTGGAAATTCATTTGCCCGAGTGCTCCTTGGTGGGGCGGATTTCACGAAACACTCGTACGTTCTGTGAAGACCTGCTTGAAGGAGATGCTTCGTCGACGTTGTGGAAGCAGTAATAAATTCTCGGTTTTAAACATATGTGTATGATGACGTGGATGAGCCGTACCCCCAATCTCCACCAGATTTTCTCTTTAGAAGAAGACTGACAACGCTACCAGTTCATGACCTCAAAATCAAAACCGAGTCGACTAAGGATCAACTGAAGAAACTTTGGAGCAAGAGAGAAGAAGATCTTGCAAACTTTCTGGTCTCGTTGGTTAAAGAAGTACCTCAAGGAACTTGGGAAATACACATTCAACCAAACAAAAAGAAATCATATAATGAAGAAAGGCAATGTAGTTCTACTCAGAGAAAAACATCATCAAGGCAACTGTGGACTTTGGTTCGCATAGAAGAACTGATCGCTGGACGTGACGGCATCGTGAGAACTTGCCTTGTACGCTTGACCAACGGCACTGTTGTGAAGCGTCCTGTTCAGCTACTGTACCCATTGGAAGCCATCTAGCGTCATCTGTCGGTGCGGGAGACTGTTGTGATTTCCTTTATTCATCCATCGCAGCCGAAGAGCAGTCATCATCATTATTGAGCCTCCTCACGAGCTGACGCTTGGCCTCGTGGCAGCGCTGGCTCACCCTTGCATTTTTCTTTCTTCTTTAGTTCCATTAAAGCCTTTCATCTGGCAAGACGTGTTTTTGCTTGATGTGAGCCGCGCCGCAGCAGAAAGGCTCAGAGGTCTACCGCACCCAACAATATGGCACGTATTATCACTCTGAATGATTGTACTAACGCTGTGAAACACATGTGAAATCAGTCGATTTGACAAAATGAGTAGCACGAACGCTTCAACACAGCAAGGAGAAATGTTAGGGAGAGCATGGCCAGGAGTCGGCTCCAAACACGCTCTGAGATCGTCGACGTCATTGGTTCCAGCGTATCGTCACTCAGGATGGTATTTGTGGAATGTACCACACCTAGCAGATTGCACTAGTGCCGATGTCACAGGGCAGTCTATTTTTCGTTTTTTTGTGTTAGGTTTTCTATGCTGTTTCACATTGAATTTAAATACCTTCCATGAAACGGATGCATTCAAATTCAGCCAAGAAGATCTCGAGCTTGAAATTTGATGCCAGTGCTCCTTTAAGAAGTACAAAAGGACTCTCGTGACTTTGCGCGTATGCGAAACCGTCGGCCAAGGTCCCAGGATGTTCTTTTATTCAAGTGGCTGTGAATCCAGCTGACGGAGCTTGCCTTCCATAATACGTCGTTCAGACTGGTATACTGGGCATTAGCATAGAATGTGCTCGAGCGTCTCCTCGCAGGCGCGGATTGTGCATGCCGAACTGCTCGCCATTCCAAGGAGACAAGAATACGCATTCGTAAATGCCACACCCAACCTCGTGCGACACAGCAATGTTTCAGCGCATCGTAGAAGCCCGGGTGGCAAACAAGGTTGCGAGTGGCGGTCGGTCGAATACAGGTGCGCGTTGGAGAAACCTGGCGTGTTCTATTGTAGAAGAGTAATACGGCAAGCAAGTGATTGTAGCCGCCTCGCTGCGTCTGTTCTCAAGAAGGGTATGGGTGTACGCAGGTCTTGGTCATGAGCTGATCGAGACGCTTCATCCGCGCGGTCATTACCGATGATTCCTCAATGACTCGGCAATCGTTTTGGCAACCATTGAAATGCAATATCGTGACCTTCAACGAGCGCTTCGTGGTTGACAAACCTTATGTGATATACTAATTGTTCATGTAACCCGTGGTGCATACGAAGCCATAGTGTCTGTAAGGCTGACCTCTGGTCACAAGAGATGGCCCATTCATTAGGTTGCTGGTGAAGAATTTTACTTGACTGCACCTTGAAGCGCTGCGAGCTCTGCTGCTGTCGACGTCATGGTGCGAGAAAACTTGTATTGAAGCAACACATTACCAGATGAAGCAACCACTGCTCCTGTAGAACTGTTGAAATTAATGAGCCATCAGTGCGAAACATGTATGCAGTCAAAGTACCTTTCGTCCAACACACGCAAAGTCAATTGCTTCAGAGCTAGCGGTGACATACGTGCCTTCTTAACGATTCCAGGAACCGACAAGCGCACGTCAGGTTGATGGAGGCTCCATAACGCACCTGCTGGACGCATCGCAAGTTTTAAGCGAGGTGGTAATATGTCCTGATGTTTCGTTGCAACACCGCAGAAGGAAGACTGGGTCCTTCACGCTTGTCAAACAAGCTAAATGTTATGACGGAAACCGTGAAAAATGCCGAATGTGTGCTCTCCAGCGCCTCGACAATGATATGCCAACGCCAACGCGGAGCCGGGAAGGCTGGAACTCGACTCTTTCGTCCACTCACTCCTCACTGTGCACCATTCGCTGGCTGGGAAGCCTCTGAAAGTGATGGCAGAAGTCGGCGAAGGCAAAAGTCTGATGGCAATTCTGATGACAAAAGTCTGATTTTCTTAGCGCATGAAATGTCTTCACATCTGCATGATCCTTATTGCGGAGGTGGAGGCATTTTATTAATCGATACTACGCACAAGTATGAACGCAGAAACCAGAGCAATATTAGTGGGCGCTGCCGATGTGGCTGAATTTTGGAATTAAATGCTAACAAATAAAAAGCAAAAAGACAAGCCGTTTTGGTTAGACAAGACAAACAGACAGACAGAACAGACAGACAGACAGACAGACAGACAGGCAGGCAGGCAGGCAGACAGGCAGACAGACAGGCAGGCAGGCAGGCAGACAGGCAGGCAGGCAGGCAGGAGGCAGGCACGGACGGATGGACAGGCAGACAGACAGACAGACAGACAGACCAAAATTCGTTGTGTCGAAGTGTCCCAAGACAGGCTATCGTCTTTTGAAGTTGGTCACGTATCTGCGTTCTTAGCTGCAAATGTCGTCGAAAGACAACTAGTCTTTTGTTATCGAGGCACTACTTGATAGGTGGACGCCATCTGGTTGTAATGTCAGGAAACGAAAGCTTATGTAAACCACAGCTACTGGTAAATGTCAGCAGCCCTGTGTCAGCGAAGCTCGTGAAACATGCCGCGTTTCCGTTCATAGCGTCGCATTGTTAGTGCACTGTAAGAAACACTAGGGCATTTAAAGTTACGTATCTATGCTGTTCCTATTAAAGGGACACACTATACTTATTTACTGATGCTGTGCTTCAGATGGGTGTAATATTCCTTTTTGATCGACAATGTTGACAAGTATGAGCGCAGACACAAGATCAATGATATGCGTGTTGAGCAATGGCCTTAAACATTCACCTGGTAGGTTAATCGTGAAATACATACTAACGGAAAGACCGACATGCCTATATTTAACTTTGAAGTATCCCAAGAAGTAATGTGGTCTTTAATATTCGTACAGCTCTCTTTTTTATTTCTTACAATGTGCGCCTAAGCACAGCCGGACTGAAGAAGCGGCACAAGTACGGCCGTGGCCTACGCTGGCGCAAACCTGTGTAAGGTGGAAACGTCACCCTCGCCTAATGACTGGCGTACCGAGCTCCTTTTGGATGAATATACCTCGTCCCTGCACCTCCCTCGCACAGTGCCTGTCTCCGCAAAGTAGAAGTAAAAAAAACCTGTGGCCAAGTCGAAAAAAGTGGAAGCCAACGCGACAGCGGTGAAGGGAACCATGACAGTGTGAGAGGTAATTTCGTGCAGGACCACACGCTGAGTAATTTCGGTGAATTGCCTCGGGGCTTGTTTTCCAGGGTAAACAAATCTTGCACACCTTCTTTCGGAGCAGCTTTATTCGCTTACTAGTTGGTCGTAGGGAATGATGGTACGCAAACTAATGAAGAGGAAATGATGAAGCTGGCATCCGTGTTTGCGCCAGGGTGTCACAAACTTTTCCTAAACCTAGTAAAGTTCTATCGGGTGCTGACAGTGTTCGGGGCTCACTTTTCATCAGGTACGAGCACTTTGACCGGAACGCAGGCGGAAGATGTACAGAGAGGTACTGGCGCTGACCACCAAGTGTAGTTGCTTAGCGCATGCATATTGGACCGATGTGTCAGTGGTCTACTCCTTGGTAGTGTCGTGTGTAACTAAACACGAACCAAGCCCAAATATAGGACTAGTATAATAATGAAAATTCGTGTTTTTGGAATAGTCCGAAAAAGGTTCGATAAGCACTTGCCGGTAAAAGTTTTGGCACTTCAAGTTTATCTAAAAACTGGGATTTAAAAGGGCGTTCTCAACGTTCAAAGGCCATTTTCAAAGTTTAGATTACTCAATTGAAAAGAGTGCTCTTCCATCAGTGGCAGTAGCCTATTACCTGGACTGGGCAGTTTAGGAAAACAAGAGTGTCACGACAGTATTTTAGGAATACTTTGGAATACCTATTTCTGTATCAATACACACTTAAAACTACATTTGTATCTCATTACTCAAATACTTTTGCTATGTATTGTTTCTATAGCGATAGTGTTGGGCATGGCTATCTCGAAACTTTTTTGGCCGGAAAATGCGCTGATGTGTTTGCAGAGGAGGACGGAAGACTTTTTTTGTGTGTGTGTGCCGAGCCAAGCAAGGAGGCGCGGCCAGTCGGCAAAACTGGAGGGGAGGGGGGGGTGGCGAATGGGTTCTTACACGCACAGAACGGCCTATGTAGCAGGCGTCTTATGCCATGAGGTCAGAATCGCAGAGGCAGTGTTTTGATGTTCTACTGCTAGAATTCTTGAGCTCTAAAGCCAGGTTCCACATCCCTAACTTTTTAGAATGCAACACATTTGGCGTGTCCTTCACTGAGAAATAAACGATGTCGTCCAAATGACAGTATGGGTGAGAAGCTGCTGCTGCTTATCCCTTTTAGACTCCACTAACAAAAAACTGTTCTTAAAATTACCAAATCACTACAAAGTTACTTCAAAGCACCCAATATGCTGGTGCATCAGGAATATTGTGATAATTGTTGAAATTGTGAGTGTTATAGTGATTAATCATAATCAAGTTGTAATTATATCTCTTCGTCCTGAAGTCCTCGATGCTTATTTTTGGCATAAGCAGAAGAAAATCTCAGGTTAAAAAAATAGTGCTGATTCATAGTTGGTTATACCCATTTTAAGCAAACAAAAACTGCTTTTAAGACGCTTGCAGGAAGCGGCGCGTCATAATGACTCATCGAACCTAGTAGTGCCTTCAAAAAAGTGATCATATCTGTCAGGAAACAGCAATGTGAAGTTCAATGAAAACAAATTTATTATGCAAGAGGTTCAATACATTTAAAGTACAATATGCCTTGCTTTTTCTTAGCGACTACTCAATGCTAACATGTAAAATGAGTGGCGTACTCAATCTTGTACATAGCGTCTCAAAGGGTTAAATGAAGTTAACGAAACAACCATCCAAGCACATGTTTAGCACTAGGATATACTTTTGTTAATTTACTAGCGTTCTTTCATGATTTCAGCGATTCATTCACTTGAAAACTTCAATTTGGTGAAACTATATTGAGAATTGTATCCGGTAAGTAATCAACGTCCTTGCGAAGCGTCATCAGCATTCATATTATTAAATGTGTTCTAGTTATTTTTACAATTGTATTTGTATTCTCTTAACTGCGTTCCGAAATGTTATTTGCGTTATTTTGCTTAGGTCTTTCTGATATTTCAGAAATATCCCGCTACGTCAAGAGCACATTTATCTCAGTAACTGTGCTCAGGGCTTCAGCGCATGTATTTTGATAGCTGTATTCCGGAAAACTCATTTGATTATATCTACCCAGCCCTGCCTATAACAAGCTTCAGTTCGTAATACGATTAAACGTGTGTGCTTTGTCTTCAAGTTTTTGTGCTGTCACGTATGCATATTTATGGGATGAAGCCTTCAATACATCTCAAGTACACTTACTGTGTCTCAATGCTACCGTGGTTAGATATAATTTCGTCTAAAATTTTAGTGTATTGAATTGATGATGATGATGTTGATGATGACGTTGATAACTATGTTCATCATCATCATTATTATCATCAGCCTGACTACGTCCACTGCTGGACAAAGGCCTCTCCCATGCTCCACCAGTTAATCCGGTCATGTGCTTGCTGCTGCGAATTTATACCCGCAAACTTCTTAATCTCATCTACCCACCTAACCTTCTGTCTCCCCCCAACCCGCTTGCCTTCTCTGGGAATCCAGTTAGTTACCCTTAATGACCAGCGGTTAGCCTGTCTACGCGCTACATGCCTGGCCCAGGTCCATTTCCTCTTCTTGATTTCAACTATGATATCCTTAACCCTCGTTTGTTCCCTGATCCACTCTGCTCTCTTCTTGTCTCTTAACGTTACACCTACCATTTTTCTTTCCGTTACTTGCTGCGTCGTCCGCAATTTAAGCTGAACCTTCTTTGTGAGTCTCCGTGTTTCTTCTCCGTAGTTAAGTACCGGCAAGATACTGCTGTTATATACCTTCCTCTTGAGGGACAGTGGCAATCTACTTGTCATAATTTGAGAGTGCCGGCCGAATGTGCTCCACCCCATTCTTATTCTTCTAGTTACTTCAATCTCGTGGTTCGGCTCCACGGTTATTACCTGCCCTAAGTGGACATAGTCTTTTACAACTTCAAGTGCACTATTACCTATCGCAAAGCGCTGCTCCTTTCCGAGGTTGTTGTACATTACTTTCGTTTTCTGCAGATTAACTTTAAGACCCACCTGTCTGCTCTCCTTGTCTAACTCCATAATCAAGAGTTGCAATTCTTCCCCTGAGTTACTTTGCAATGCAATGTCATCAGCGAGGCGCAGGTTACTACGGTACTCTTCATTAACTCTTATCCCTAACTGTTCCCATTCTAGCCTTCTGAAAACCTCATGTAAGCTCGCCGCAAATAGCATCGGGGAGATTGTGTACTCCTGTCTTACACCATTCTTGATTGATATTCTGTTGCTTTCTTTATGAAGCACTATGGTAGCAGTTGATCCCATGTAGATTTCTTCCAGGATGTTTATACATACTTCATCGACGCCATGATTCCGCAGTGTCTGCATGACGGCCTATATTTCTATTGAATCAAACGCCTTCTCGTAATCTATGAAGGCTATATATAGTGGTTGGCTATATTCTGAGCATTTTTCTATTACCTGATTGATAGAATGAATGTGGTCGATTGTTGAGTAGCCTGTTCGAAATCCTGCTTGTTCCTTTGGTTGATTGAATTCTAAAGTTTGCTTAGCTCTGTTAGTAATCACCTTTGTAAATAGCTTGTATACCATGGAGAGCAAGCTGATCAGCCTGTAAATCTTCAAGTCCTTGTCATATCATTTCGTATGTATCAAGACGATGTTAGCTTTCTTCTAAGACACTGGTACTCTTCCCGTCAGGAGACACCTCGTAAACAGGGTGGCTAGTTTTTCTAACACAATCTGTCCTCCATCTTTCAGCAGATCTGATGTTACCTGATCCTCAACAGCAGCTCTGCCTCTTTGCATGCTCTCCAAAGCTTTTCTAACTTCTTCTATCAATACTGGGGGGGCGTCATCTGGGTTACTGCTAGTTCTTCTAGTATTAACGTCGTGGTTGTCCCGCTACTGTACAGATATCTGTAAAACTCCTCTGCTATTTTAACTATTCTATCCATATTGTAGTTATTTTGCCTTCTTTGTCCCTTAGTGCATACATTCGATGTTTGCCTATCGCAAGGTTCCTCTTCACTGCATAGACGCTTCTTCCGTTTTTCAGTGCTTGTTTAATTCTCTCAATGTTATACCATCTTACATCGCATACCTTACGCCTATTAATCAAATTCAAAAGCTCTGCCAGTTCTATTTTGTCTGTAATACTTTGTCTGTTGTACAACAGAAGATGTAGAGTCCGTTTGACGGGAGCTGGCTACTTCCGGATACCCGCATTCCTTCTTGAACTCGGTGCAGCGACAACTGCAGCGCCCGGCTCAATCGCACACCATTGCTACATGAAAGCGCGCATCGCTGCCTAATTGCATCCCAGGCTTCAGTGACACCCTCGCTCGGGTTTCGCGCGGCTACCACGTCCAAGTGACTCACGTTCCGACACGAAAGCTCACAGGCTGTCTCACAAACGTCAAGGATAAGTTGGACCGACTGGATTTTCAGTGTAGTGTATAAAATTTCTTGCAAAGACTGTTAATATGGATACAATGGCGAAACGGGCAACTACAAAAGAAGGCTCCGGGAACACTTTAATGACCTCAAGAATAAGAAAGTAGCTCCTAATGCTCTCGCAGAACATGTTGCGTCTACTGGGCACGCTATCGCCTGGGATAAAGCCTGCGTCATTGCCACGGAAAGAAAGTTGTTACCACGATTGCACATGGAATCTCTAGCAATTCAATCTACTGCGCATACGTTGAACAGAAATATTGGGACACTCCCCCCTGTGTACGCGCGATGTCTGCAACACGTGATGAAACATGCATAAGAAGAGCGCACTACGCCATTTGCGGTCACTGTGAACAAGGCTCCCGTATGGGGAGCCGAAACGTCTTTTTAATTTTTGTGTATTTTACCTTGGTCGGCGTTTTTCTTACTTTGCACTATGTTTGTCCCCTACCAGATGGGATTCCGTCCGACTCTTTACTATATAATTGTTATTGGTATTAGCTTTTAATTTTTTCATCAGGAACATGTGCAAGGCTTGGGGAAAAAACTTACGAGCAACTTGACTAGCTTGTGCACACCTACAGGCCACGATGGTGATTATGATGCGTGGTATTTAGAAACTGTTTTTAACATTTCAAACAAACAGTAAACGGGAAAAAACTAAAACAGTGGAAAAGCACGATAAGCATCAGCAATGCAAGCCAACTTTATTGAAAATAATTAATATGACCACATAGCAACGATTTGAAAGGAAAAATTATATACCGCTGCACAGCGGTGGTCTAGTGGCTAAGGTGCTCCACTGCTGACCCGTAGGTCGTGGGATAGAACTCCGGCTGCGGCAGCTGCATTTTCGATGGAGGCGAAAATGCTCAATGCCCGTGTGCTCAGATTTGGGTGCACGTTAAAGAACCCCAGGTGGTCGAAAATATCGGAGCCCTCCACTACGGCGTCTATCATAATCGTATGGAGGTTTTCGGACGTTTAACACCACACATCAATCGTAACATTAAATTCCGAAATGAAGAGAAAGAGAGACTAACATGAAATACACCCTGATAAGTGTCGAATTCAATCCCCAGAAAACAAAACTGGGAAAATCGCCTCTGAAATTTAAAAAAAATGAACGCAAAAAGGACGGAGCCCTGTATATAATGTGGTTCCTCAAGAATGCTTACAGTAGGAGGGAAATAAGTTGAGAATGTACCCCAGCGGAGGCTACATGGAAGAGCGTCAGCTTACAATGCGGTAGGTAAGAAGACGTATGAATTCTTACCGCCAGTGGTAAGAACGCCTGCAGGGTGCCCGCATCAATGCACCACCGAGAAAGCCATTGTCCGCCATATTTTTCACGTACATCAAGCACAGCATTATCTCGTGTACTCTTTAAATGCGCAAGCAACACCTAAACAGACGATTACACGTTAGAGAAAATAATCAGCCTATTAAAATGAGAATGAGTTCCTAATGCAATGCTCCTTATTATCAGATTTCTAATGTAACACAATATACTGCTGAATTACAGTACCATAAAAGTAACTAAGCAATAACAGAATTGTAATCAATTACTTTTGTGTTACTTTCCATCACAATTCTGTGGCAGTAACACAATCAAACAAGTTTACTCAATCTAAAACGAACTGCTGTGGCTTTAATAGTGGAGAGAATGCTGGAGGCTTGAAAGAAGGCTAGAATTCTACGCTGCCTTCCGTAGTAGAGTGCTACACTTTTTCAATTTTAACAAATATTTTGAAAAATTTCACTAAATCTATCACGTTTCCTCGTTCCAAATGCATGTGGTTTAGGAAAGAGCGGTATTATAATTTGGGAACGCCTTCCACACCAGCTTGTGGTTGTGCCGTGCTTCGATGCTATAGTGTCGACATCCTGCATGAAGCGTCGCGTTTCGATGTTGCTGGCGCTGCGTAACGTGGTTACGGTACGGCCAATGAAAAGGTATAAGAATGGGATCAGTCTGCCTGAACGGGAAGGTGGGGGGTCTACAGCAAGGTGGTCGCATATTTGAGCACGCAATCGTGTTGTGCTGGGGTCCACCTAAGCTCCTCTGACGCGTTTCCGTCACGGATATCACTTTCTAAACTATTGACCAGCAGTTTGCAAAGATAAAATACGACTTCTAGTTCCGCGACACGTCGCGCAAAGCCACTAGGCCACGGAACGTACGCGGTCCAGCTTGGTAACAGTATATATATCATATACCGTTAGTGATCCCCAGAGTTCGGCAACTTGAGAGCGTTTCCTCCAGTAGAGAGATGGCGCAAAAGGCGTGTTTTTGGCATGCTATAAAGGTCGTCGCCCAGCGCGTCAAGATGCGTGCGCAGCTCCGCAGGACGTGGTGGCTCTGCGCGCGCTCTTGTCTCGAGATCCGGGTGCTTTGTCTCTCGTGCTTCCACCGCAAATTCGCCTGGACGTTACAGTTTTTGGAGGGAGCACGAACGTGTGCTGCTCCCGCACAAAGAATTAGGAATTGTGACAGCTCGCGCTTGTCCTGTCTTTATTTGTGCGTTCGTTTACTACGTATTCCTGTCTGTTTGAGAAAAGATCTTTTAGTGCCTCGTTGTGCTAGTTGCTCATTCACTTTCGTCTTGTTTATTCTCATTTTGTGCGACCTCCTTTCTTGAAGCCTGTGCTGCAAATTTGGAGCTGCCTGGCGTTTTTCGCGTGATTATACATTTGCTTGCTGTATAGCATTTATTCATTCACTCTTGTGTCGGAACGGTGCACAATAAACACTCAACTTTCTTTTTTACGACATGTTTCACTTTGGTGTTATACTGATTCCTAGACAGAAGGATCAGCCCCGTTTCTATAAGGATGAGGCTCCTTACCCCATGTCCAGTTCATCCCTTGTTTGTGGTAGCAGTCATCTCTCTTTTAGTCCTTAGAATGTCCGCTAAATGGCGGTACTTGCATATGATAAATATATGATGAAAAGATGCGACATGACGGTATTTGGAGTGCTCAATATATGGATGGAGGAATGGACAGACAGAGGGATGGACGGAAGAACAGACGCATAGGCTGCTGGACGGACGGATGTATAGACAGACAGACATACGGATGAACGCATGGACAGGCGTACGGATAGACGAATGGACGGTCGCACAAATGGACGGTTGCACGGACGGACGCATGGACGGACGGTAGCAAGGATGACGGACGTAGCACGGTCGTGCGGACGGAGTGACGCACTCTTCGCACCATTCATCATCATTTACTCCGTGAATATGCTGTGATTTTTTTCTTTCTGGGTGAGGATTACTGTAGTAGTAAGAGACTGGGTATACAGCTTGATCATGGTAAAAAAAAAAGGAGCAATGAAATGCCGGTAATCAGTTACAAAAAAGGTGATTGGATTATTCCAAGCATTTCATTTTCAAAATATAATCAATTGTATTACAAAATTATGTAGATATGTAACTTAACACAATAGAAACATTACTTGTAGCGCGTTACATACCACTACACCCCCAAAGTCTGCGTTTTCTATTCGTTCAGGCCAGAATTCAGTGGTTTTGTCACAATTTGATGGCGCTGCAGGCAATCTCGATTCATAGCTCGGCAAGAAGCTCCTCGGCACGCAGTGGTGGCGGCAGCCCAGTTTCCCTGGCTCCAGGACGTAATCCTCGCTGCTCTTGATTCGTCATGCATCTCGGATTGGATGTCGACTCAATGCACGTTAAGCCGCATAGCACCCACTTTTTACCACTTCTGCATTGCGCGAAATGAAAAGTGTGGTTTCGCTGTTTGCGTCGCCCTAAACCTACACGAGCTCGTTTCCGAATGAAATCTAATTTGAAACACGCTCGTCCGGTAGGTGCGTTCCTACGTCGTCCTGTTTTAATCGCTACTTGTGGGCGTGCTTCACTATCCCAATTCATGTCTCCACTATCCCAATTCATGTCTTGTGTTATCAAAGAGACTTCGTGTCGGGCTGCGTTAATCCGATTGCGACTACAGGCTCATTTGGCATACCCCGCTTATACCATAAACTCGGTTTCTCATATGTCCTTGAAGACACATCACCCTTTCTCTGCGCCCCGCCGTGGTGGTCTAGTGGCTAAGGTACTCGGCTGCTGACCCGCAGGTCGCGGGTTCAAATCCTGGCTGCGGCGGCTGCATTTCCGATGGAGGCGGAAATGTTGTAGGCCCGTGTGCTCAGATTTGGGTGCACGTTAAAGAACACCAGGTGGTCAAAATTTCCGGAGCCCTCCACTACGGCGTCTCTCATAATCATATAGTGGTTTTGGGACGTTAAACCCCACATATCAATCAATCAATCAACCCTTTCTCTGCGACAATGCCAGCACGCTAGATGAGTTTGCAGTGGCAACATTATGTTATAAACTCAGCTCGGCATCACGAAAGTGGCGTGCTCGTGTTGGGAAGCTGGACGACTCGCGCGTGTATTACGTCTTTCCGCTAAAGTTGGCTCTCGCATTCGTCATCACGAATCTGTCTCGACCACTGCACTGTCTTCCTTTCCCGACGAAGCACGCTGTAGCGCACAGTCTCCGCACATGCGAGAAAGAATTTGTCAGTTTCCCTACTTATGCCACGTAATATCATTCTAACTCCCGCACGTTCATTCTTTCGAGCATTAGTGTCTTGTCTTGCATTGCAAACGACCATTCTCGCAGGAGAAGCGTCACATTTGTATGCGTCACATCATGATGCGAAGTAGAGATGTCCTAATTTAGGTTACGCATGAGACTGTGCCCGAAGAAGGAGCGAGGTGGGTACAATGCGCATAGGTTTCATAACACGCTGATTAATGTACTTTCCCTACCTCAGCACACCTTTATTATTTACGCACAGTGTAAGGCACCCGCGATAAAACAGTGTTTAAACAACATTTGCTTCATACGTTTATCCAAGTGCATATGAAAGTCCTTTGATTGGTGGTTGTTTTCTGTGAAGAACAGCTCGTCTGCCAGAGAATTGTGTTGTACATCTCAATACTATATTATGTTAGTGTTTACAAATTCACAGGTGATAAAACATACTGTGTCTGTGTGAATCACTGTAGGGGTAAGTAAAAAAGGCAACGTGAATTTTTTTCCTAATTTGCACGTCATTATGAACATTAGAAGCGCTGTTTTCTTTCCGAAATGACATACCGACACGCCCAATCATTCACTTGAGTTGTTTTATTCGACTGGACCATCCTTCCTAGCTTATTAAAAACCTTTTTTTTGCTCTATTTTTCTTCATAGTATTCATATCACATTTGTAATTTAGTTTTTTTTCCTTTATCAGACCTTCCTCTAAGCGCAAATAACAGAAACTTAAACTTGCTCTCAGATTTTATGTATACCAAAATCTTAATTGTTTTATTCTGCATGCTTTCTGTTGTTACATCTCTCGTATGTTTTGTCTATTCAGAGCTTTTCCACACTGTATAATCCCACTTCTGCAATAGCTGTTCCACAGGGTCGAAGTATTGTAGAATATATATATATATATATATCTGCCACCATCGGAAATTGTTGTAGTCCCGTGTACTCAGATTTGGGCGCACGTTAAAGAACCCCAGGTGGTCAAAATTTCCGGAGCCCTCCACTACGGCGTCTCTCATAATCAAATAGTGGTTTTGGGACGTTAAACCTCACAAATAAAAAAAAACCATCAGAAATGCAGCCGCCGCTGCCGCGATTCGATCCCGCAAACAGCGGGTCAGCAGCCGAGCGCTAGACCACCGCGGCGGGGCTATATATACATATATATATTGGTCAGTGCATTACTGCCGTAATTCTTGTCACCAGTTGAAACGGCTTTCATCATATATAGAAAAAGTTATTGCCAAGAAATACATAGTGAGAAACTGACCCATTACCCAAAATTTCTAGCATTTTCTGACACACTTCTTTTAAACACTTTGTGGACAACGCTTCTTCGTCTATAAACTAGGCCTACTGAAAATGTACTTTCACTATATGGATGCCCCTTCCCGTTCCTCCAGCGTAGGGTAGCAAACCGGGCATGTGCCTGGTTAACCTCCCTGCCTTCTCTCTTGTTGTTCATCTTCCTCTTTTTCATCCGGCTCATCATGCATATACAGTATTCATTCAAATGTAACATGATTTGTTTGCAATATTTTCATACTTAATTTCGGCCATCACGTCACAAGCGAATACTGAAATTTCATTTTTCCCTGTAGGTAATTAAAAGTCACCCTTTGTGCTACAAAGGTGGTCGCGTTGCAGCCGTGTAAAAAACTGTAATTTCTTACTCTATTACGACTTTTATAATCGACAATCACCAAAAAGCGCGGTATCAATATCATCACGCAAGGGCGTCATCATACAACATTCACACGATGTAACACGCCTCCGGATTTCCTGATATCATTGTGACGTCGCTATTATTTCTTGTGACGGGAAAGACTTGTTAAAAAAAAGGCCTGGTAGGTTAGATGTAAGTTAAGCGAACGAGCAACCATATTAAATGAGGCTAAAGCGAATGCCCCAATCGGTCCTATACGTCTGCTTCATCATTCTTTGCAGGCTGAATAAGACAAGATTTGACGGTAAACTCTGTGGTAAAGAGGCGCGCGACTACGGTATCGATTTGTGATCCGCGAGATATACGAACACGGTCGGTGTGCTTCTCCGTGCTTGACTGGTTCCCTGACCAATCATGCGAAGTATACTTCATGATTTGGCGTGTACCTAACGTCACCGCAACCTTGTTGTTCGAAAGAGTTCCCTCACTCCTTCTGTGCGGAACGTTATTCACTTGCCATATATTGGAACACTTTTTATAGCAGGCATGAAGAGGCGATTTCTCAAGATCCCGTTTTTTACGGCTCACAGGAAATCTTTTCCATCGTAGCGGCTATGCATTCAGCTCAATCGTTTCATGAGTAGAGCCGACGTTTTCCAAGCAAAATTTTTCGAACCGAAAAGTCTCTAAAAAACGAGTAGCGTTTCGCGAGCTCTTCCTTCGACGTCGAGCCAGACAACACGGTGAGCTATGCAGCCACCGCTCACCAGGAGCGTAGCCCGGGGGGTGGCACACTGAATCATGCACTCCCCCCCCCCCCCCACTGAATTTTTTTTACTATGACATAGAGGGTGAGGAATAACAATTTAAAGCAGATGCCCTCTTCAAAATAATGAAGCCCCCCTCCACGAATAATATTTCTAGATAGTGCCCTGCCATCCACTGTTAAACGGCGAGAATACGGCCGTTGTACGCAGCTCTCACTACAAAAAAAATGAAGCTCCAGGAAAATTCAGCATGCCCCCCCCCCTGGAATAATATTTCTGGATAATGCCCTGCCATCTATTGTTAAACGGCGAGAATATGGCTATTGTACGCAGCTCTCACTACAAAAAAAATGAATCTCCAAGAAAATTCAATGTGCTCATTGATTTGGCAGGCAAATTTTCACTACAAGCTTTACGCACTGAGAAGAAACGCACTTACAGATTCATTAGGCTGCTCTAACAGATTAACTATCACAATGAAAAGCAACAGTTACTAGACAAGTATTCCACACGGTGTCGCTTTGATTCGTGTAACGTCATCAAAGGAGTCCAAGTAGCACTACAAATCATGGGATCATTTTCAAGTCTGCCGTTGATGTATCAATTTTTAATCGAAGCTCTTTGTCATCGTTAATAAAAAGCTTCAATTCTCGGTCGCAATTTTGCTACAAAAATTTCCGATGGAGGCGGAAATGTTGTAGGCCCGTGTGCTCAGATTCGGTGCACGTTAAAGAACCCCAGGTGGTCTAAATTTCCGGAGCCCTCCACTACGGCGTCTCTCATAATCATATAGTGGTTTTGGGACGTTAAACCCCACATATCAATCAATCAATTTTGCTACAAAAATTACACGTGTGTGCTAGCGTGAGCACCCAATCATGGTTCACTTGCCCGGATGATCAGGTGATGCCAGTTCTTCACGTAATGAGCCTGAAAACAAGTGAAAGCCTGCACGGTGTTCGCAACAAAACCTCATTACGGCAAAAGTGCAGAAAATGCAATCTGCACACTCGGCATTTTATGAGTGACATTACGACATTGGTGGCGTCATGGTATGTTCTCGAGGCCAATGACGGCTATTCGGCCTCTGCTTTCGAAATATTTTCGTTTGCAGTGTTCATGTGCAGTCTGCACAATTATCGCGTCTCAAACCACGACACAAAAGACATCATAACCACTTATTTGCCGGCCATTGTTGGGGCCCTCATGTCACGTAATTTCTTCAAGACGTACGCGACCTCACAAACTGCGACTTTTCTTAAACTTTTGCATATATTCGCACAGCTGCGTCATCAATTATTTGTCGCTGATGTCGAGCTCACAAAGAGTGCTTTTCTCGACAAACAAGGAAGTGGAAGTTCCGCTACACGCTTCATGAATCTGTTCTCGTCTTGGCGAGAATATCGACCGAGTCTCGATGGGACAATACACAAACATCAATTTTCAGGTGCCTAGATTGTAATGTACGGTGGTTGTCACGCTTTCCAACAAGTGTACGCGCTTTCCAAGGAAGAGGTTGTACGTCGTATGCATGGTTCCAGTATTGTTCCGTATTCGCCATTCTCGGAACAAGCTAATTCGGTAGATAATAGCCGACTTTGTGTTGTTATCTCCGTGTACAAATATGCGCAAGAATTTTAAAAGCGGTGAAGAAAATTTGAGACTGAATAGATGGCAGATTACGTTATTTGCCCTGCGAATACTTGTTTATTATTGCTGCGAAGCTAGGGTAGAGCAATTCAAAAGGCCTTCAGGGAGCAAGTCAAGCATCCCAAAGTTGCTTTCGGCTTTAGAGACCTTCCCAAATTTGCTGGTAAAACAAACGGTTTTCTTTATTTTATTTTTATTTCATAATGAAACTTCTTTGAAGACAGGCTCTTCCTAGACAAAAGGAGAACACTGAACTAGGAATAATTAGTCTATTCGGTAGCACGTTCATAAGATGCTATTGTGTGAAAGACATTACGTAAATCTTAAAAAGCGAATTGAATGCATTGCGTAGGTACGTTCTTATGATCTGTAGTAGAAGCGACATAGTTTACACGAATTGAAATCTTGGTTCTTATAACGAGTTCTTTTGAAGAATCAATATTTGAAGTAAAATGTTTAGGCAATCAAAGTTTCGCAGATGCATTCTCTTTTCCGCATGTCTTATTTAATTTGGGGTCGGTGCAGTTTTCTGAATATAATTACAATTATTGTGAACAAATCGTCACCGGCACTAATTCTTCGCAAAATCTAATAGGAGCCGTCTAACTACTCAGTTGTAATTGATAAAATGAGAATGCGTCGATATAAATAAAATATGCAGAGAACGAATTGATCCTGCTTGGTGGTTGCCTATACATTCAGCCCAACAAAATCATTAAACCCAACAACTCTGCGACAGTACTAGAATATCTTCGGCATAAGAAACACTTCTACGAAAATGCCTCGATCACAGCAAAACTGAATATTACTTTTCTTTTCAACAATGTCAGTCAATATCAAGTAACAAGCTACTGCCAGTTGTCGGTAAAGAAGTCTTAATATTGGGAATGTGTTGGTGTCGTGTTTGAAATAAAGGTATTTTTGTCACCCAATTTCTATTTAAAAGGAAAGATCACTTCTTCAGTGCCACACAGCTAATAAAATTCATGGCTAAGGTACTCGGCTGCTGACCCGCAGGGCGCGGGTTTGAATCGTGATTGCGGCGGCTGCATTTTTGATAAAGGCGGAAATGTTGTAGGCCCGTGTGCTCAGATTTGGGTGCACGTTAAAGAACCCCAGGTGATCTAAATTTCCGGAACCCTCCACTACGGCGTCTCTCATAATCATATAGTGGTTTTGGGACGTTAAACCCCACGTATTAATCAATCTAATAAAATTCATTGAACATTATGCTTGAGTGTAAAGTCATAATAGTAGCGCAGAAAGGGCCACCGATAAAAACCTGCGTTTTGATGAGCTTCAGCACTCACTGTACCAAAGTAGAACACACGTACACTTAAGAGTTGAAAAAAAACACAGATAAAGGCAGAGCGTACTGCATTCTATTTCATATCTATGAAAAGATCGAGCACTCCGAACCACAAAACTTGAGGCAAACATGTTAGGACGCACAATTTACCTTCATCCTCTATTAACGTCACGTAAGAGAGCTAGCAAAACAGCCGTGAACACGCTATGAGCGTAGCATGAAGTCGTGTTTTTCATGACACGCTTGCCATGATTGTCATGTATGACCATGTCATTTACCTTCTTCGTCCATTCACGTCACGTAATATCGAATTTGGTACATGTAAAGCTGCGAAATTAGCACCCGCGAGCGCATCATGAGCGTGGTATGCTGTCAAGTTCTTACATGACGTGCATCTCATGATTATCATTTTTGCACCAGTCTATAACACCAAATTCGGTATATGTGAAGCTAGCGAAACGACAGCAAACCCAATATGAGCGTAGCATGTAGTCGTGTTTTACTTGACACGCATGTTATAAATATTATGTTTGGAATGTCAATTAAATTTGTTCTCCGTTCGCGTGACGTAATACCAATTGTGGTATAAATGAAGCAAGTGAAACAGTCACGAGTGCATCACGAGTGGGCTATGTAGTCATGTTAATACATGACACGCATCTCATGATTAAAATGTTAGCATTAGTAACATACCTCCATCATTTATACATGTCCCGTATTACCACATGTGGTATATATTAAGGCTAGCAAATGACCGCTGGCGCACCATGAGCTTGATATGTAGTCGCGACTGACATGAGGTGCATGTCATGATGACCATACCACTTTTGCGATATGTCATGTGAACGAAACCACCAAGAGCAGCAAGACCATGAGAGGTAAATTATGACATTCATGACATACACGTCAAGCTTTTATTGTTAAGACTAGTCACTTATGCTCGCCATACAGTCATGTTAGGCCATACCAATTTTGGTATCGATACCACTATCGAAACGGCCAGGAAAGCTAAAAGTCGTAGGCGGATAGATAGATAGATAGATAGATAGATAGATAGATAGATAGATAGTTAGATATAGATAGATAGATAGATAGATAGATAGATAGATATAGATAGATAGATAGATAGATAGATAGATAGATAGATAGATAGATAGATAGATAGATAGATAGATAGATTCGCTCAGGTTCACCGAATTTGCTTAAGAAATGCTATGCGTTTAAAAATACAATGCAAACAATAAATCATATGGTACCAGCAGAAATAAAACACAACCATTCTGCGTGGTCATCAAGTATCCTATCAAAAAGCCACGCCGAACCTCAGAACTACTTTGGAAAAAGACCCTACGCCATCGCAATGTTGGTGAAACGGGAATTGTGGTTGCAGTGCTGTCCATATAATTTTAGAAATATTCAATACGTACTCCAACTATACAGGCATCAGGTCGGGATCAGATCTATTCAAGGTAAGCGCCATGCACTGAAGTTGGTCTGCGAAACACCTTTCGTAGAACTATCAAGGGCTAACAGAGACTTCGCACAATTTGCACAGTTCGCGTCAATTTTTTCATGTCATTTCGAAAGGTTTCCTTTGACAAAAATTACACTACGTTCACCACCCCTTCGCATGTTTCGTATGACATCGATTTCAATGATGCGTGGAAACATGCTGATTTTGTTTGTATTTTCAGACCTTTTTAGGGGGCCTTCCAGAAAAAGATGAGATACGAGGTAATAAATCACCGAAATGAATAGCTCCAATTGCCTTTAGGTCTAAGAATTTTTTTCTGCTGTCAAACTGCTCACTTGGCATATTAGTGCTGTATAACACACGTGCAGCAAAATTCTTACGTTTTTTTTTTTTTCACCGGCTTGAACGCATGGATGACATATTTACAAAAAGTGTCTTAACGACACGAAAATGTCCACAGTTACATTTGTGGAGGTGCCACAGCCGTGTTTGCAAAACACAACTAAATTAGGAGCAAATTTATATTTACCACGAGAAATCAGAAAGCTTTTAAGATGACCTTTACTTTGTGACACTCATTTAAGTAGCACACCAATATCACGAAATGCGCGCGGAAAGATGGTTCACTTGAATCATTGAACAATTAAATATCTTGTTTTTTTACTCGTTTCCTTCCACCGCTTTGTGTGCAATATTTGAATGCTAAAGATATCTCAGAATAACCTGGAGTCATAGTTGCCTTAGGCGGAGGACATATATTTATTGTTCACTGGCGAACGTTTCAAGCTCCATTTATTTATATATTTTTGTTACGTTTGAATGAGGAAAAAGAAAGCACGGTAAACCAGGGGGGTTATGGGAACGCATATCGTTTCTAACGCTTAAAAGGCGATGGCTTTACCCCGCGGCTGCTGAGATATGAAGTCTCAAGGCAGGCGCTACTGACAAATCGATCCACATTTTTTTTTCTCAACTCGTACGCAAAGCGGCAATGGTATAATAGTTGTTGAGGTTTCACGATCTCAAACTACAATATGACGACGGGTATCAGCGTATAGCGAAGAGCTTCGAAGAATTCGACCACCTGGCATCCTTCAGCGTCTGTGTTTTTTCAAAGCAGCTAGCATTTCACGTGCACGGAATCGCGGGTGCCGTGGCTGGTATTTGATTTCGCGACCTTCGGTTTAGTGGTCGAGCCCCATGACCACAACACCACGAAGGCAAGTCGTGACGTAGGAAGTTGAAGTTATGGCTATCTAACATAAAATTTTGTCCCATGTTTCTCTGATAAGTGAATCGTGGCAAAGCTAGACACAGGCATAACTCAGGATAGCTAGGCGTGACGGTAGTGTTGAAAATTCAACGTGTATAGAGTATAGCGCAGAAAGAAAAACAAAAGGAAGCTCGCACAAAGCCGAACAAGGCTTGAAAGAACAAAACTGTACTGTTATGAAGTCATGTTTCACATATCTTCGGTTGTTGCAGTGCCTGAGTGATGCCACGTTGTTTCTACGTCACTTTCTAATTGTTTCCCGCATCTTAGTTTGCTGATGCCTGGTTGTTTCAATGCAGTTCCTGTGTTCTTAGTTAGGTGGTGCCGGGATGCCCCTGATCAAGCGCTTCGATCTTAGCTATGTTGTTTTCTTGGTTGCTTCTGTGCTGTTGCTAGACTTTAGCTAGTACGTTTTAGGTTATATCTAGGTTACTGGTAGTTTTGTTGCACTTCTAAGTCCTCTGGTTTCACGTTTTGAAGCTTTGAGCGACGCAGTGCAAGCTGGGTTGTTTTTTTTCCTGTGAGGTTATTTATATCACTTTTCTTATGTTTATGAAAAATACAACCATTGCTACAATGTAAAGACTGGTAGAAAAGGAGCTTTGCAGCAACCAACGTTGCGCAAAGCATCAAATATATAAAACATTTATTATTTCCTCACCAGCTTCATAAATTCTTTTTTTCTTCATCGTCAGACTTTATAAGAAGCCGAATTGGTTTTATTCTGGTAATAAATCAATAAATTATATTAGTAACCACTTTTATAGTGAATACAGGTGATTAAAATGTGAATATTGTAACCCTTTTTTTGCCATGGATGCGATTTGATATTTCATTTTCCTTATTTGGGAATGTTTTCGGACATATATCTTGAGCCTTGTATAGGTGATCTGCTAGGCCTGCTAAGGCAAGCTCTGTTGGCGCACAGGTGAGAGCAGTTAGATTTTAAGTACGGGACCCTGAATTTTACTACTGCGATATGGAAAAAAGCAACACACAGACAAAAGTCATATATGCCACTTCAGTCGGCAATACTGCACCAGTTGACGTCAGTGCGAATAGTCAGAAACACTCGAAAGCATAGACTATAGTGCTACATTGACATAGATACCTGTGGTGCTGTCATTGTTCGATCATGAAGAGAACTATGCTCATTACACGTATCTGGAAAGTGTTTCTGTTTGTGGCTTCGAACGTGTGTGTGGCTTTCTTCATTCTTCTCTTCTATGTTTTGTTTATGGTGAATGTATGGCTTGTTGTGAACAATGTGAGCTGATTTGGATTGGTTAGCCTGACAACATCAAGATCGTAAAGTAAGACTGATGAAAATTTCCTGTAATTCGTATTGCAAGCAAACAAAAACGGCTTCACATCACACTGGCCCGAAAGAACGAGTATGAGGAAAATTTACGTTCTACCCATCGCGCTCATGTTGAATTAACAGCCATCATTGGCAGCTCCCTCCAACACTTTCCATTTAGTGTTATATTTTGAAGCTCCGATTTACAAAAAAAGAAATTCTCACATGGCGTCACAAAATGCAAAAGTTTATGACGCAATCCTACGACATATTTTTCAGGTTAAAAGCGAAAAGCTCGTTGTGTTTCTAAAACGAAGGGTGCCCAGCATAAAACTTCCTCTGAGGGGAACAGTGCAATAAACAGGGAAGGTGAAGTAAAATCAACGGGCCTCTCCTGAGAGTGCAGATTTTCACAGGTGCTCAATTTAGCGTTCTGTGAGCACAACGATGCTATTTCACGCTCATGGGTTGCACACATTTGCTCTAGAAGAGTATCAGTAACCTCAGCGCGCATGTACAATCTGTAACCTAATATGAAGGTTACCACGCTGGCATCGAACAAGAGCAATGGTGCCACGGGATAGAAAACTGTCAAGGAGAGAAAGGCAGGAGGCAAGATCCAATCACTTTTTTAGAGTTTCTGAACGAGTGAGCATTCCTGTAAGAGAAAGGGGCTGTTTCATTTCTTATATTTTCTGTAGCAATGCAATAGTTATTTCTTGCCACTTATCAAGTTCTTCAATTGAAGTGTTGTGGCAAGCATCAGCGTTAGCAGATTTTCCCTATCGATTTCGCTATCACCCGCGAGAAAACAACCGAGTACACTCTTGACCACAATGAATTGAAAGCTTTAATTCTAAGGAAAAGCCCAGGCATTCATTATAGAGTTGACAGTTGTAGCGCGGAAAATCTAACGAGGGAAAGAAGAGTACAAAATCATTATTTTCACCGTGCCCCAATGCGCCACTATAGCTGAGTCAGGGTTGCTAAGCCACTCGACGCTCGCACGACAACTTTCTGATCGCGCAAGACTGTGTATCGCATACTATCTGTCATTTTCGTAAAACAGCAGGGTTCTTGAATTGCCAACTTCAATTGCTGTTATGTCAAAGCTGCTTGTTTTAGATCCACTACATTCACAAGAGCAACATTGCTGTCGTTTTTGACTCGGTTTTATCTCGTCTGCCAAAGCGCTTGAATTTCACGTTTAGGCCCTAACAGGGGTGCGCAACAATTTTAAGACGACGTCTTAAGTTTTGAACGCTCAAAGCAGTAAGCACGAATCCTCGACGGCGCTCGTAATCAGCTTATCGCCAGCTCCCATCTCCGCGCTGCACGCTAAGCGGATTTTGCAAAGCAGATAGGATATGACGTCGTGTCCCTGTCGGAACTAAGAATCTCACGGCTCTCCACGCAGCTTCACTGAAGAATAATGATCGATTATAAACACAAACATAGAAATGCATTTCAATGGAAAGACATATAAACTTAACCTTAACGTGCTGCGACGCCGCTTCACGTAGTTTGCGAAACGTTATTTGAGAAAAGGAACGTTACTTGACACGAGCTTGGTAAAACGTTGTTTTGAGTTATGTTCGAAATGAGGAACGTACAAAAGAAAAACCCAACTGAACAAAGCTATGAAAGAGTGGTTCGCTAGAAAAGCAAAGAACAAAAACTGTTTTAGTATGTAGTCTTTTGCTTCTGTGTCGGTAAACCTTTGGAAAAAGTTAGCTTTGGATGTTAAAACATGACCTGCACGCCCTAATGGATTTAGCATTGTGCATAAGTTCAACAGACGCTTCTCAGATAATAACGTCATGTCATAAAACGGTAGAGAAAACTTGGTTGATCCCTGCATACTAGGAATTGATATAACGCTAATTTAAAACATCTCCTTACAGAAGTTTCATGTTTGCTCTACACTGCGATAAAATAGCATGTCCTATGGCTTTCGTGTTTCACATCTAGGTCATCGTAAAACGTGGATGAACACATGTTGAAGATTGTAAACGTATTTTCACCCTAATGACCAGCGTCCATGGTCAATCCTTGAAGAAACCCTTGTGCTAGTTGTAGTAGTGAACGAACGGCGAGAGCAGAACGGTGAGGGCAGAACGGCGAAGGCAGAACGGTGAGAGCAGAACAGTGAGAGCAGAACGGCGAGAGCAGTATTCCGCCTCTCACAAGCGGTGTGACAGGCATAAGAATGTTGATTGATTGATATGTGGGGTTTAACGTCCCAAAACCACTATATGATTATGAGAGACGCCGTAGTGGAGGGCTCCGGAAATTTAGACCACCTGGGGTTCTTTGACGTGCACCCAAATCTGAGCACACGGGCCTACAACATTTCCGCCTCCATCGGAAATGCAGCCGCCAGGCATAAGCATGTCGCAGATTTGATACAGAATTATAGATAAGCTTGCCTACTCACCGCACGTTAAAGAATTCAATGACCCGACCACAAGAAAACGTAACGCGTGTAGTGTCCTTTCGGTTCACCGAACGCGACGTTTGTCGCGGCAAGCGTAAGCGAGAAACACCGTGTTAGAACAAGGCCTACAGCCAAAAGAGTGGACGCAAGTGCTTTTGACAGAACTATTCTTTGTAGGAATTGATGATAGGAGCAAAGCTGACGCTTGGCTAAGGTCACCAGGCGGTGGTGTGTTAAGGCGTCTACGAATTTGCATTTCTATTGAAGACGCGCTGACTGTGACGGATGCCTAGCAAAGACATGTTGAACGAGGTAATTGCGTATTCAGCAATCATTATGCAATAAATAATTTTACCAAGAGCATTCCGAGAGAACAGTGTTTCATGAAAAAGGCACGTTTGGAAAGCTTTCGGAGTTTGTGACCGTTGCGAATAGGGTAGCGTTCCCGGCATCTGTCGTCGCGGAACGAGAGGTCGTTGGTTTGACTCTCTTTGATGGGACTGTTCTCTTGGCCGTCTGATCGTGCACTTATTGTGACGTTACGTGACGGAAATACGTCACTAAAGTTGCGGTGGACATAAAAAATTTGCCTACTGAAACACCCGAAATAAAACGCTTGCGTGGTAACGACATTTTTCAACTTAAAAGCCACATTGTTGCCCAAAAATTATCTTTCTTTCGCAATCGCAGCACGGCAACTCGGTGCCCAGTTCCAGTGGGCACCTCTTCATAGCGATTACTACAAATCACACAACTCTTCATCGCAAATGCCACAAACTCACAGGGCAATTTATCCACTCACATAAGGGAACTCGAAGACAATAGCCCGCTTCATTTTTTCTCTGTAGGTGTATTTGGCCTTCCGCCCCACTCCCGAAAGCCTTTTAACCTACCATAGTTCGGTGCTGCCAGCGAGATTCACCTACCTTTAACCATGTGATAACTTTATTTTGTGGCGTCATCTCATGACGCCATTATAACTTCCTAAGTCTCTGTGATCTTTCACAGCGTGGTGAATTCATCAACAGCAATCTGTCATCGTGTGAATTTCTGTAATGTTGTGGTGTTTACGTCGCCGACAGTGATAGTCGGCGTTAGCATTTGATGAAGCCACTAAGCATTACAACTCAGTAATATCCTTCATATCACGACAGCGTTCATGGTGGAATCAAGCGTCGTTACCTCAATAAATCTTGCTAGTGAGCGATGGAGGTGAACGCCACCAATAGCACTTTCCTAGCAACCGCTTACAGCATTTTGGTATGTTGCTCGTTTCTCAGAAGTGTATACGCGCCTTCCGCGCCAAATTGCACACTGGTGTCTCTAACGAGCAGCGAGACACGTAAATAGCGCTTGTGGCGTAAATTCATTAGGAGGCAGAGGCATTAGCCTATTTAAAAACATATTGTATTGTCAAAAGCACGCAATCTGCAGTGAAATCGCTAATACGCTGAATGATGAGGTCGAGTATGGGTGCTTAAAACAAACAATTACGTTGTGAAAGCGCAATACAAGAATATGCTAATGATATACATGGCTGTGTCACATGTATTTCCCACGAATGATTGCACACTGCGTCATTTTCTGTCAAATTAGGTGTGTGTTAATTAACCCTTGTTTGCAATCGAGAAGACGTAAAAGTGAAAAGCAGAAACGCTATTGAAAATAGTCGCAGTTCATTATTCTACGTTATGGAAGATTATTACGGCCCGTGGAAAAACTGTAAGAAGAATTGGTATCCTAAAATATTAGCCTGTGCATTCAATCCACGAGACTTGGTGTACTGAATATGCACGAAAAATATTTTACATGCGAGAACTTAAAATGCGAGTGTTATTCTGAATTCTCATCTCATCTCTAACAGTTACTCACATTCTGGTAGAGTTAAGTTTGGTTCAAGAAACAACTCACAGGTGTCGCGTCACTGTAACTGAAACAAAACAACTTTACCATGTTTTAACACTAAGTGCATAATTCGCAATTCGGTGCACTTCAGTCAGCAAATGCATCAACCTGTGAGACGTTTCCAGGAGCCTTTCAATATGCGAGAAATGTTTATCATCATGCGGTGAAAGCAACCCTTGTGCCTCACTTTACTCAAGGAAAACATCCATGCAAGAGTGACAGTGTACGACAATTTATGAACGGCAACAGTAACGGCAACAATGAAAAACTAAGTCAATCACGTAAAGTATTTGCGGAAATGGCATGCTAATTTTTCAGCGGCCTGCTGGTATGTCAAGTCAGGTGCACGGTCCGTCACATATTTAAAAACAGTTTGGTTATGAAAAAAAGAACCTACCGCGCCTGAACACAAACACGTTGGCAGCTCTTCATGTGTATAAGTTCCTGTGTTTTCTTACGAGGTCCGGCTTTGCTACGTGAGGTTTAATACTGACAATAAACATGCATAAACAAGTTCCTCAGCAAATACCACTCATTTTTCGAACTATTTAATAAACACGCCTCTGTTTTAACTTGTATAGCGATCTCGGAATCTTTTGAAACGCCACCTCGTACGTCTTTTTTGCCCTAAACTTACGCAAGTGCCTCGTTAAATCAGCTATGGTGCCTGGAATCTTACCAGTATAGTGAATTCCCACTGCAACTGCTTCGTTCAATCTTGATAAGGGATCCGGTGCACATATCCGTGGAAATAACGACGACATCTATCGAGTGCCTTCAAGCTCACGCGTATAAATACGAGGGGTCACTTACACGTGTGGAGGATGTTTGCGACTAAAGCCCTTGCCGGTACGAAGTATCCAATCTCTTTGTCAGAGCAAGTCTTCAATATAGCTTGCCGGCATTGCCTCACAGCTCAAGTGGATTAGAACGAAATAGCGTGAGCAAGGAATGCAGCCTAATATAAAGGTGTTCGACTAGAAGTAATGTGACACTTGTTTTGTCGACAGTGTATCGACTCTCATATCTGTGGATAGCGGGCGAGGACGGTTCATTAAACGATACTATATCCCATAACCCCTTGTTACCAGAAAAAAATTTGGCAATGGGTTGACGCTGCGTTCTCTTCAGCTGCCTCTCATCTATTGATTCTGTAGAGCAAGCATACCAGACGGTGTCGGATGAGGCAGAGTCATGGTGGCAGCTTTATTAGGACGCAGGTGAAGTGAAAGACTGAAGGGGTTGTGGCTACGGCGTTCAGCCTGGTCAAGTGGTCAGCCATTGTGTTCTGCACGTGGCTCGCAGATCATTTCGTTTTCTTCGCGACAAGCTGGCCAAGACTGGCGTGCCGCAACACCTCCATTCAGTGGACACACTATTATTGAGGTCAAGGTTGAATGCTGGCTATATCGAGGAAACAAGAAGAAAAATATTCAGTTTCCAAGCTATATGTAGAATTTTAAGTGGGATATGATTGGGAGTTTAGAGGTGGTTCTTGAGGTTTGGGTGACAGGGGGCGCAAAGCCAGTCCCGTATATGAACATATTAGGAAAGGGGGCGCTTGCAGCAAATCTTCGCCCCGCACCTCCCCTGAAGGAGAATCCTTCGCACACGTTTTACTCGATGTCGACACGTAAAACTCGTGTGAAGTTCTTCAGCTATCGGCTTGCCCCGAAATAGTAAGCTGGAAATGAAATTTGTCAAATAACTGTACCACTTCAACTTTGTATTTGCGCAGGTTCGGGTAAGATTGTAAGCACTCTGTATCGCAATATAGCGATCACGAAATTTTCTCCACAAAGTCGAGATGTGCGGCCACTTCGTACAACAATGAACACGTAAAAAAGAGGTGACAAGACAAAACTATCTCCTACCACCTTCTTTATCAGCGTTTTATTTGTGTACGTTGTTTTGCTTGCGACTTTTCAACTTCAATTTTTACCCCGAACGGCTCCTGGAGGGTCATTGTGGCTGAGCCTCTCATATCACAGGCAGATTCATTTTTGAAGCAGTTTTTAAGCTCTATAGTCAAATGCTTATTTTAACGAATTCAAAAATTAGATGTATTAAACAGTGTACCGCTCTATAGGACTAGAGAAAGTATACGCTGGTTACTGCTTCACCATGAAGGCTAGGAAAAAAAAAGAATGATAGTGATAGCTTTAACGTCATTTGCTTTTGACTGTCAGGATTAAACCATTTGGTGGGCTCTATTACACGCTAAGTAAGCTTCAACAAAATATTATGTCGTCGTTGGGATGACCTACGATCGATTTATACGGCCACCTTGTTCTTGTGTCTATGGCCACGTTTTTGGAATTCTTAATAAAAAATATTGGGATTTCTTTACAACTTGAAAAGAAAAAAAATAATCTTGTTGACGTGTGGTTCAACACCACTTCAATCGTAGTTGTCTAGAGGTTAGCATGCTCTAAACGCTTCAGTAACGCAGCTCGTAGCATTCCTAAAAAAATGAAACATAATCAGAAACACGTATTACTTCAACAAAGTAAAGTTGCATTGATTGATTGCGGAAGTGGTGACAGTTCACCTTCTTGTGGAAGCTTGAAACTTTCTCGTAACGTTGCTTCTAATTACGAGAATTACCCAAGTCTCACTGTTAATTAACTACTTAAAACAGCGCCCGAGTGCGCCACGATTGTGAGCGCGACTGAGCACAGCATCGCTATTATATTCATGCTGATTGTGATGAATGGTGATTACCCCTTTATAAACACTGACCAACTATTCCTTCATTAACCCGTGTTCTTGTCTCCATTCTAATAGTTACTCGCATCTCGGGCAGTGCACATTTCGACGCTCAAACTTTTAGAGTAATGCTTTGAAGAATCAACAACGTAGTTCGTATGTGTTCGCGCCGCCAAAATTCAACAAATGTGAAATGAATAAAAGACAGTGCCAAAGTGAAAATCTACACCAACCAGATTTGAACACAGCTGTGCTTGTAAACTAGAGTCTACAATGTCATTTCCAACTAATGCATTATGGAAATCAGAAGGGTAAATACCTCACTTCGTGTTGGTCTTCGACATTAAAATTTTCATGATACAGGGTATCACAGAATACAGGTATGCAGAACGCCTACTTGTTAGCTTCATCCTTTTTTATTTAAAGAGATTAGAAGCAAACTCTTTATAACCTATATTTTGTTATACAACATGTCATTTGAGTTGTTTCATACTGCATAAAAAAGGCAGCTGACTGAATGCACAGGGAAGATAACAGGAGAACAGCTAAGAGAGGAAATAGAACAGGACGCTCTTGCTCGTGCTAATATTTTCTTCGCCTTGCATTGTGTATTTACATTTTGCAAGACTTCCATTAGGTTTTGCAACAACTGTAAGAGGTCAGGTGGTTGCGCTGACAAAGTTTGGATGCAAGGAATTCCAGAAATTGGGAGTTATCAATAACGAAAATTCAACAGCTCTTGTCTAATTCAATAAATAGAGGCAAACTAATCTTGGCAATCACACGCTTTCCTTTATTTTTTGCCTTCTTTCTTCTCTTGTATTTTTTCTTTATTTTTTAGGTATTATTGCGATAGCACTTATATGAACACTCACGGCTGGACCTTGCTGCTGGCGTCACTCAACATATATGATTACGTGTTTATATATATATATACGTAAACCCAGGAAAGAAAAATAATCCAAAAAAGTCTCTATGCACGAAATGGAACCTCCAACCTCTGAATTGTGAGTGCAAGGCGTAAGCCACGAAATCACGACAGAGCAACCTATTGAACGTTCAAACAGCAAGCTATTCATACCTACCGCTGAGCGCTAGTGATGGGTATCTCCGAGGAACTACTATCGTGTTTTCAGCATTAACAGCGAGATGGCGCATTGAGAGCGCGTGACTCAACGGAGAGGGGACGCTCCCACATGCGCTAGCTTATCTCGCATTGGACACAACCGTAAACCTTGGGCTTTCACCGAAATGATTCTCTTGTAGTCAACAGGCACAAAATGGTCACTGCACTCTTTAAACAGTCTCTGTTTACAAAAAGGGCGCGCTTTTCAGACACAGAGCTTATTCAGGTTCATCTGTACCTATAAGTATTCTTCGTGCGTTATTTGAGCGTGAGAAACGTGGGACGCCTTCAGATATGCTTGCCATTTTTTACATGGCCTTTCAATTTTTGCTATCGTGTGCATTGATTTGCCTTCGCGAGAAGCTGTGACTTTTTAATTTGCTGCTAATATTGTTAGCAGTGTTTTCATGTATCAGGGCTTATTTCATGTTGGTTCCTTGACGCAAACTTCAACTTGGTTTGCAAGGTGTCAGGTTCATTCTCTTTTGTCGGAATGTGTGACGCTTAAGTGGGGCTCGCCTCAGCGGTTTCATTGTGGTTGACCACCCGTTCTGATGGTGTCTTTATGAGAGAAGCCGCAGCGCCATAAATCACCAGAAATAACACCACAAGTGGTTAGGCTTCTGGTTACTATTCTTATTCCAACTTCTGCAAAATTTTGTTGACTGAGATGACACCCCTTAGAATCATTGATTAAACAGTCATATCGGCCAAAGAATGATATTGCTTGTAAGCGTTTTTTTTATTAAGCTGTTGTCAACCTCGCTTTTATATTAACTAGTTTCTTTATATGACTACACTGATAAGTATGGTCTCTTTTGGTAGTTTCTTATGAACTCGAACTGTGTTTTTCTCGTCTCTACAACTAATTTTCCCCTGCCATGTTTGTGGCAGCTTTTCCACTTTAAGAGTGCGTGCAAGGCAAAGCATGCTCTACAGAGATTTAAGACAGTAAAGGCCACAGTGCTTGAAAAGGGGACGCATCCTTTATAGCTTTCTATTACAAAGAGCGCCTGTGGCTTATCATGCCAGCTATTCTTACTTTGGCGCTAATATATTTAGCGCTGTTTTTAGGTGTCTGGGTTTATTTCATCTTGGTTCCTTGACAGGAACTTCACCTTACTTTGCGAGGTGTCAAGTTCATTCTCTTTGGTCGAAATATGTGATGCTGAAGTGGGGCTGGCCTCAGCGCTTTCATTGTGGTCGAGCACCCATTCTGATGGTGTTCATGTCATCATGAGAAGCGTCGCAGCGCCATAAATCACCAGCAATAACACCACAAGTGGTTCGCTTCTGGTTACTGTTCTTAATGCAACTTCTGCAAAATTTTGTTGACTGAGATGACACCCCTTAGAATCATTGATTAAACACTCATATCGGGCAAAGAATGATATTGCTTGTAAGTGATTTATTTTATTACGCTGTTGTCAACCTCGCTTTTATAATAATTAGTTTCTTTATATGACTACACTGACAAGTATGGTCTCTTTTGGTAGTTTCGTATGAACTCGAACTGTGTTTGTCTCGTCTCTACAAATAATTTTCCCCTGCCATGTTTGTCGCAGCTTTCCAACTTTAAGAGTGCATGCAAGGCAAAGCGTGCTTTACAGACCTTTAAGACAGTAAAGGCCACAGTGGTTCAGATGGGGACGCATCCTTTATAGCTTTCTATTACAAAGAGCGCCTGTGGCTTATCATGCCAGCTATTCTTACTTTGGTGCTAATATATTTAGCGCTGTTTTCAGGTGTCTGGGTTTATTTCATCTTGGTTCCTTGACAGGAACTTCACCTTACTTTGCGAGGTGTCAAGTTCATTCTCTTTGGTCCAAATATGTGATGCTGAAGTGGGGCTGGCCTCAGCGCTTTCATTGTGATCGAGCACCCATTCTGATGGTGTTCATGTCATCATGAGAAGAGTCGCAGCGCCATAAATCACCAGCAATAACACCACAAGTGGTTCGCTTCTGGTTACTGTTCTTAATGCAACTTCTGCAAAATTTTGTTGACTGAGATGACACCCCTTAGAATCATTGATTAAACACTCATATCGGGCAAAGAATGATATTGCTTGTAAGTGATTTGTTTTATTACGCTGTTGTCAACCTCGCTTTTATATTAATTAGTTTCTTTATATGACTACACTGACAAGTATGGTCTCTTTTGGTAGTTTCTTATGAACTCGAACTGTGTTTTTCTCGTCTCTACAAATAATTTTCCCCTGCCATGTTTGTGGCAGCTTTCCCACTTTAAGAGTGCGTGCAAAGCAAAGCATGCTCTACAGACCTTTAAGACAGTAAAGGCCACAGTGGTTCAGATGGGGACGCATCCTTTATAGCTTTCCATTACAAAGAGCGCCCTTGGCTTATCATGCCAGCTATTCTTAGTTTGGTGCTAATGTAATTAGCAGTGTTTTTCATGTACTTGCGTTTATTTCATGTTGGTTCCTGGACGGAACATTCAGATTGCTTTGCGAGGTGTCAAGTTCATTATCTTTAGGGCGCAACGTAACACCCTGGACTGGTGCTGGCCACGGCACTTATATTGTGGTTGGCCAGCCGTTCTGACAGCGTGTATGTCATGATGCGAAGAGTCGCATTGCCAGAAAACTAGTATTGACACCGCAAGTATTCAGCTTCTTTTTTATGTTCTTAATGCAGGTTCCAAAAATTTTGTGCACAGTCTCCGTTTGCGAGAAAGGTGTGCTTTTCCGACAAAGCAAAGTAACAACTGAGACGCTTATTTGCATACATCTGTACCTGTGAGTGCATTTTGGGCATTATTTGTTCGATCAAAACTTCACGTTTCGATCTGCTTGCCATTCTGCGCGTGACCTTTCAATTGGTTGCTATCACGTTCATTGCTGCGTTTTTACGGCAAAGCTGTGACTTTTTTACTTATTCACTTTCTCTTTTCGCAATGCGTGATGCTCCCTCCTAACAATTTCCTTCATTCATATCGGGAAACGTCGCTTCTTCCTAGTAGCTGGCAGCGCAGTACGTCAGTTGCTGCAGGTAACAGCACTCGTCAAAGGTTAAGATCCATGCAAGAGTAAAATGTGCCAGCATGAAGAGACTATTGACATTGATAAAACATCAGACTGTTACGTCATAAATGGATGATTGGTGATAATCAAGAGCATGAGTTATCAGAAAACGGTTCGAACAAATACGCCTATCGACAGCCTTCTTCAAGGCCCCGCGTTCTTGTATGCCCACATGCATCGGCTTTTTTTTGCTCGAATAGGTGCCATAAAAATCTGTGATAGTAACAATATATTTTATGTTTAATGCTCTAAAAGCACAATGTGGTGAATATAGTCACTGTAATTGCAGGCTCCGGAAATTTCAACCAATTCGGCGTCCGAATGTGCACCTTATATTAGTACGCTGGCCTGAAGTTTTTTCTCCTCCACTGAAAATGTGGCCACCACAGCTGGGATTTGATCCTGTGACCTGCCGGTAAGCAGTGGCCCACCATAATCACTACACCACGGCGGCGGGAATAGAATTCACTGTGTCGAAAAAGTTTCACTTGTGTAGGGCTTAGGGAGACAAAGCGACGCTTATTTTTAGAACCTGTAAGCGAGCATGGTGCAGCGTCGTACTGCCTTTATGGTCTCTAGAAAGGAACACCAAATCGGGGGGCTTTGAAGTGTTACATGCTAAACTTAAGCATATTTTTTATTACAGCAGCTCCCTTCTGCAGCACGTCTGCTTCAACGTACAGCGACTATCCGCACGATATCTGTGTGTGAACGGGCGGCTCAAGCACGACCGCATGACTTTTCTGCTTCCAACTTCTTTATTTGTGAGTATTTCTTTTTATTTCACATTTACATGTGTCCTATCGATGTCAACAAACTTGTCAGCTAACGAACTAGTTTTACTCAAACTATCTCTGTTCAAGATTTTCAAGCCTTCGGTCTTAAAAACATAAAAAAACGTTACGTGAACAACCCAAGACGTTTTTGCCTTTTGAAAGTCTTACGCCACAAGCAAAAAAAAACAAGGCTGTATCATGCGTATCATGCTGTATCATATTATCTATAAATGTTTGCCTTGCGCGTCAATTTTCTTATTCTTAAATTAACAATTTAAATAAACCACGCTTTTACTCACTCACCTTATCGATGCTTTGAAAGGCACAGAGGTTTATTTCTTCATCGAAGCAGAAAAACAGTGTGTGACACAGCACGTAACAGAGACAAACAAAGCGCGGAACTTACAGCCAAGGTGTATTTTGTATATGGTGGTACGTATAGCACACGACTTTTTAAAAGGGGGTGACAGGAGAAGCGTGGCGTAGAAGAGTAACTTTTGTTATGTTTGTATGCGTCTGAAATAAGAACTGTGATTACGCAAACATTCACTCGTCAAATACGCCCATTCCCTAGTGAGCAGCGTTATCGAAGGCGAACTGACACACATACCACCTTTCTAGTTAATGCAGAACGCCTCATAAATCTCAAGTGCTCGTCGATCTCTGCCGCATCGCAGAATCTTTCATTGATCAAGCAATGCATGACATCCGCAAACGGAGCTATGCGCAGCTCATTGGCTGCCAGCAGATCCCCGCATTAGATTTCAGTGTTCCCTGAGGCGGTCATTTACAAAGCGGCCAGATTGCCTGATGTAACGACAGCCGCATGATAGGGGAATTTCGCATACCGCACAGAAACAACATTCATCAATCTTGATTGCGTGTTTTTTTTTTACACACGCGAGGTCCTCTGTCATCTCTGTTCACCTTATGGCACATACTAGAGAACCTGTTTTTGCCGAAAAAACAAGTTTGGTGCCAGTTTTTGTGCAAAGCATAACTTCTCTAGTATGTGTGATTAGGAATAAATTCACTTTTAATTCATCTGTGTGAGACAGTCGTGCTACGCGCTTGCCGTTGTAACCACAGGCAGTTTTTCGCTGCTAGCACAAACAATATGCCCAATGGTAATAAACGTTCGTCGTCTCTAATTGAAACACTAGTCTGACAGAGAGTGATGTCATAATGTTTGCAGAAATTGCGCAAGAAGTCAACGCTTTTTGATACAAAAAAACTTTGGCATCATAGTGGAGTACTATCTACTCTAAATTATGCGGGGGAGTACACAAGAAAAGCGTAGCTATTTGCCACTAAGAAGAAGTGCCCAGACACATTTACTGCAAATCATGGTAGAATGATTTAAAAATGTGTAAAATTGGATATTGAGTAGCACTTCGCAAGCTGGAATTACCAGAAGGCACTATAAACTTACAGTTGATGCGAATCGTCACATGTATACCTTAAAAGAGTGCGCAAACTGAACATGACACACAAATCTGTCTTTCTAGCAACTGGCGTAACGTGCAAGCCCTGTATATGAAAATGCACAAAACAAAAAAAACGCCCTAATTGATTTTAAAATATTTTTTTTGCTTTAACAACTTTTTTTTTTAATTTTTGGGCCACACAGTTCATTGCATTAGCCTAAATTATGACAGAAAAAGGCAATGTAGTGCTTCATCTTGTATTTTAAAAAAACTTTCAAAGGCCGATCTAGGGAAAACGTTGTCTTAGGTGGGCAACCCTGAGCGTCACATTAATGAGCAAATGTGGTTGGACGAACTACCTATGCAATTTTTGGCGGGAGTGGAAGAGTTAAGTTTGTAGGTGGAGCCCAAATTTATTCTTAGGATGTTAACGACTATAGTTGATCATTTTCCACTCAGTTGTAGCGCATGTGGTAAGACTAGATTAGTCCTAGACTTATAGCTTCTACATGGATTATCTATAACGTACTTGTGACACCCCACCTTGTGAAAGGATCGATATGCTTGACCCTGCTGTTTGCCAGTCGTCGCTGCACTATATTGGCATACATCATCATCTGAAAATTTATGTCGGCGCATTTGCTGCCACGTGTAACGAAAACAATGAGGATCATATTACTCTCCGTGCTAGTAAAGTATGCATGCTGTTGACTGTTCAGATAGAGGCCGTGAGTTCGATGCCTGTCTTACTTCAATGCAGGGTAAATGAGACACTGAATGAGATGCGCGTGAAATAATGCGAGATATTTCCAAATTAGTCAGGCTGTTCACAACTATGGCCAAGCAGTAGCGACCGCAATTACTTGGTCATAAGGAGTTAAAAAATTCACGTATTTTTTTCGCTTATTGTTCTCTCAACGCTTTTAGAAGCATACCAAGTTTTTAGCCCGTATATTGATGTTTAAAGGACAGGATGTGCATACACACACAAAACAGAATGCGACATATATTCAAATTATTCTGCTTTTCTCCACAATGGCCACTCAGTAGCGACCTTTATTACTTGGTCGCAAGGAGTTAAAGAATTCGCTTATCTTTTTTTTCGCTTATTGTTCCCTCAACCTTTTCAGAGGCATACCAAGTTATTATCCTCTATATTGTTGTTTGAAAGACAGGACGTGCATTCACACACAAAACAGAGAAGTGACGAGACCACAAACAGCGACTGATGACTTAAAAAGCGCGCGACGGCAGAAACGAAAAACACTATTTGGCACTAAAACCTAACTGCACATGTCCATGCTTAAATATCAGTAAATCGGTGATTCCGGTTTTTGACTCATTTATCATATTCGTGGTAATGCGGTCTTTCTCTTACATTACAACACACCTGTCAAGTCGTGCAGCTCTTTGTCAATCAGTCCAATCAGTTAAATTAGTTCTTCCACATTGTAAGGAGACACGGTAATAAGTAATTCAATAGAAATTAAAACGAGCATTTGCAGTTATTTATCATCAACGAGGCTCATGCGAGCCTAGGGACCATGGTTTAGATAGTAAGAAAACGGTATATAATGTATGAGGAATCTGGGGCCCCTGCCTTTCTAATAACATTGCTTACGAGTGCTACAATGCAACAAGCATTGAGCCGATAAGCCTACAAGAGATATATGTTATAAAATAGTTTATTCTCTCAGAGAATATAATCCTTCAAGAAGGATTGCTGCGATTTTTTTGTCTTCCTGCCTACACGCCCTTCTTTGAGCTGCAATCTGCGTTGACCAAATCATAGTGGCTCCGAATCGACGCAAAAAGCGCGACGTTTTGAATGGCATGTCACAGATGGCGAAAGCGCCCTCACTACTGATTTACACCGTAAGTAAACCCAAGTTACTATGCGGGTCCTTTAAACAAAACAGGGGCTTGGGGAAAGCAGAGACTTGAAGTCGTGTAAAAGTGTTGTGCAAAGCTTTCAAAGCCTTCTGGGCTGAGGATGAGCTCGGCCAATGACCCAGAATCCTTTGTTCTGACAAAGGCCGATCGTCTAGTCTATCCAAAGCTGCAGTGAGTTCTTGTCTTTGCGCGTTGAAATGGGTGCATTCACACAGAAGGTGCGCGATGGTTTCTTCGCAACTGCAGTAAGTGCATGTAGGAGAGCTGGCCATCCCAATGAGATAAGAGTATGCGTTTGTGAAGGCCACTCCAAGCCACAGGCGGCATAGAAGAGTCTCCTCAGCTCGAGATATCCTTGGGGGAAGGCGAAGTTGCAGATTGGGATGCAAAATATGCAGGCGCGCGTTTGTGAAGTCTGTTGAGTTCCACTCTACCAGTGTGAGGTTACGTGCAAGTGAACGAAGTCTTGTAGCTGCGTCGGTTCTTGACAACGTAATGGCTGTGTATTGTGAACCATCGTGCGCAGATCTAGCGGCCTCATCAGCGCGGTCATTGCCATATAAACCACAATGACCTGGTATCCACTGATACACTATGCTGTGCTGTTTGTCGATTGCTTTGTGATGAAGAAGCCTTATTTCAGCTACTAACTCTTAATTAGGTCCATGGCGAAAGGGTGACATAAGACATTGAAGAGATTCCTTCGAGTCCGAGAAGATAGACCAAGTTCCCGAAGGTTCTTTCACTATAAACTCCAGAGCTGCACGTATGACCGCAAGTTCTGCAGCTGTCGACGACGTCAAATGCAATGTCATGAATTTAATTGTGATGTGCCTCGCGGGAATAACCACCGCCCCTGCAGAGCTTACTGAAGACACCGAGCCATCCGTGTAGATGTGAAGGCGCCCGTTGTGCTTCTCTTGCAGGAAAAGTAATGTGGCCTGTTTCAGGGCTAGATGCGATGACTTTTTCTCATTTTGGATGCCAGGATTTGTAAGAAGGGCTTTCAGTGGGTGTAGGCACCATAATGGTATCGGCGGCTGTGCTGCATGCGTGAAGTGCAATGGAAGCACTGCGCAAAGCTGAGCTACAGTTGCGCTGAACGCTGAGTGGGGCCTGGAAGTTCGAAGTGAGGCGAGGTGATCAGATGGAAGCCGAGCGAAATGTCTTATGTGCATTCTCAAAGCGTCTACGCGGATGTATGCGTTGACTGGATAATCACGCGCAATGATGACTGTCGCTGCTGTAGACGCGCATCTTGGGAGACCAAGGCATACTCTCAGGGCTTAGGCTTGGATCGACTGGAGGACGCGCAAGTTTGTTCTTCGGATCCCGCAAAGCAATGGTAAGCTGCATCGCATATAACCGAGGAACAGAACAGTGTAGAGTTGGAGCATTGCTCATACCGATGCACCCCACGTTTTTTCCAGCAAGAAACCTCAGTACGTGGGTGATCATGGTGAGTTTAGTTTTCATGTGGGCGATTTGAGGGCTCCAGGAGAGGTCGTGATCAACTATGACTCCGAGGAATCGGTGGGTCTTCACGCAGTTGATCGTGTGTCCGTTGATTTTAATAACATATGGGCTCATAGACTTATGCGTGAATTCTATAAGCAAGCATTTCTCTGACGACAGCTCTAGTCCCCGTTCTTCCAGGTACTTTGTCGCTATTGTAGCCGCTCTCTGAAGCCGGGCACACAAATGAAGGCGTGTTACGCCTGACGCCCAGATGCAGATGTCATCTGCATATATTAATAGATGGACAGATTCTGGAAGTGCGTCAACCAGGCCGAGTAGCGCTAGATTGAAAAGTGTGGGGCTAAGAACACCGCCTTGCGGCACACCACGACGGTTGCAATGGTGCGTTGTTGTGCCATTCTCCGTCTGTACAAAGAAAGTTCTGCCTTTCAGATAGCTGTGGATCCATTGGTAAACGCGACCCCCTATTCCAACAGTTTCCATGACATCCAGAATGGCTTCATGTGTTACGTTATCCTATGCACATTTCACGTCCTAAAACAACGCCGCAGATAAACGTTTCAGTCTTTTTGATGCTGAACAGATGAGACCAGGTCTATAACGTTATCGATTGCGGACCGTCCACGCCGAAAGCCCGTCATAGCATGAGGGTATACCTCGTGGTGCTCCAAGTACCACTCTAGGCGAGTCAAAATCATCCTCTACATCACTTTCCCGAAACAGCTGGTAAGCGCGATGGGGCGATAAGAGGTCAAGTGCAGAGGGGATTTACCTGGTTTAAGCACAGGGACGAGGTGGCCGGATTTCCATGAATGAGGTATAAATCCGCTGCTCCACGAGTCGTTGTACACAGATAGAAGGGCCCGTCGAGCTGCTTCTCCGAGTTTGCAAAGAGCCTTGTACGCGATCCCATCCGGAGCAGGCGATGAAGATCGTTTGCATGCCGTCAAGGCCGCTTGTAGTTCCTCTAGAGAGAAAAGGGTGTCCGTTCTTGAATCTCTGGAAACTGAAGCGTTTTCTAGGTGGCGCGTGGTGCACGTGGACGCATGACCGGCAACGTTCGTGCAGAAATCTTCTGCTACTTCAATTTTGGTGCGGCCTTGGTGGAGAAAAAGACACTTGAAGGGGCGATGTTGATGTGGCGATGTTCGTAGGCCACGGACAATCCTCCATGTCTGCGCCAAAGGCTTGTCTATAAAAGGATAGAGATATGAGGCTGCCCTCGCATTATTGTGTGCGCCGAGGCGTAACAATTGTGGGCCTTGTACTTTGTACCCTGGCGATTCTTAAGTTACGAAGCTGGTAATGTGTACTGGACGCTCTACACAAAATTGAAAAGTGCACAAAAGAATGCTTTGCTGGTCAATGAATGCACTGTTGCTGTATAAGGCCAGAACCTATGAATGGGTCAAATTCAGTAGGTAAAAGTAACTCAACACCCTTGAAGGCGTTCATTCTCTTTTTTTTCTTTGCTACACTACGACGACCATGATGAATCCTGTTCTTGGTTGCTTCCTTTCAAGAGATCAGGAAACGTTCTTCAAAAATTACAACTACGTGAGTATTCAGAATCCTGGTGGCTCATTCAGTACTACACCTTGTTTTTAGCATTCGATTTCGTTTATTAGCTAATAAAGCATAATTCTCCGGCCACCTTTCCCTCAAATGTTTAGCTCACGCCACTTTAGGTCAGCGTTTCAAAAGTTTCTGTCATCGGCGAAATATGGCTACGCAGTCACATTTGCTGAGGCATGGTTAACTTAGGTTCTTTGCATCATATCCTCCCAACTGCGGTGTGCAGTCGTCAAGAACGTCATTTCCATTTTGATAAGTTGCGCGGCACTTTCTCTCTCTCTCTCTTGACATATACGAAAGACATAGCGAGTACTGAGTCACCTGAAACACGCCCTGAAACACAACCTAACGCAACCAGACAAAGAAAAAACAGAAACACTGTTGCACTGCACCGAATAAGCGAAGGCAACACAAAACGGAGCTCGGACGCACTTTAAAGCGGTGCCAAGCAGATCACACTTGGTGAATCCATAGTATAAGCAGATCAGAGTGCAATTAATGCTGTTATTTTCTTTTTTTCTAGGTTTTCAGAAACATATCATTTTCAGAACCAAAAAAAAAGCGAACGATCGTTTTATAACTTCTCTCACCATGACGCTTGACTGAGGTGCCATGTTAGTGTCTAAGGTGACAGTTGATGCCCCATGGTCATTTAAGACCCTGAGAAAACTACAGTTTTAAACTGGCATTGTGAAGTTTAGAGTCTTTATTGCAATGACTTGCTTCAGAATTTCACATGTCTCTTTCTTGTTGGAGCAGGGACAATTACTAACCGCACGCTTCATTTTTGTTTCACGATCACATTAAATAGACCCGGCGCCTTGGGCAATACATACCTTACGACGTCCTTATTGAGACGTTAAGTGGTATTAGAGAAAAAAGCATTACAAAGGCTTGGTAATGAATTTTACGGAAAAAGGAAGGCAGCATTCTGAAGTATGTGTCTAACAAATGTCCAGGTCATAAGTTACTGGCTTCAGTGGTAAGAGGCATAGAGAGTTCAAGACAATTTCACGTTAGCCAGAAGATGGGGTAGCATTAGGCTCTTGGACAGGTGCCTTTCTCCATAAAAGTACCTGCAGCCAGAATTGAGCACGTTACCACCGTTTCGTAAAGGTTCACCGATCTCTGAGCTACTGCGAAACTTCACGATGTGCAAGACACTCGCAAGCGCCGCCACAGTTGTCTGGTGGCTAAGGTGCTCGGCTGCTGACCCGCAGGTCGCGGGATCAAATCCCGGCTGCGGCGGCTGCATTTCCTATGAAGGCTAGAATGTTGTAGGCCCGTGTGCTCAGATTTGGGTGCACGTTAAAGAACTCCGGGAGGTCGAAATTTCCGGAGCCCTCCGTAACAGCGTCTCTTATAATCATATCGTGCTTTCGGGACGTTAAGCCCCAACGAATCATTCAATCATCAAACGCTTGCAATGTCTGCGATATCGGAGACAGTGCATATCCGTGTGAGGCATATAAAACTTTCTTGTTAAAGGGCAGGTGACAGGGGGGAGGCTGGAAAGATTTCTACTATTATTGAACATAAAAACGGAAGCAGATAGCTGTCGTCATCATGGTAGCTTAGGCGAAGGCACGAGGGACGTTGTCAGTTTTTGCTTCTTTATTACTCCTCAAGCTGCGACATAGCTTCCACTCATATTTTACCCTATTTTTGTTTCAACTATCACAGTCAATTTCGCTGCTGGAGTATAATTTAGCGATTTTTTCCTTTTTTTCAACTTTTATTTAAACTTTAGTGAGATCCGTGGCACTGCTTGTATTCGCCAAGAAAAGCTTCCTTTGCTAAATAAAGGAGTGTGACTTCGACGAGAATGATAAAAGGAAAGCATGTTTTGACAGGCAACTAGAATTCTCCACTTCAAAGGCTGGATTATGCCCCCTTCAATCAGTCTTACCGTGTACGTACATTCTTCGACACCCATGTTCTGTCACGGCAACCTATACAATCCGAGCGTCTGCACTGAGCGTTTAATAAGTTTAGTCACTGTTCTTCATTTTTATTCTTCCTTTTTTAAAGTAACTATATTATTTAGGCATTTGAAACATAATCTAGGAAGTCACCATCCTTTGCCTATATATCTTCCCTTTTATCTCCAAATTGGCTCGCAAAGCACGATACCCTACGATACTGTCCCCTAGCTATATCTTTATCATGCCTTGTAAGCTGACATTATGTTTTTCAACTCAGTATTATAATATTAGTTCTCATCAATCTTCGTCGGCAAGTCTGTCGTTCAAAATAAAGAAAACTGCTTAAAAATGGAGACAAGAAACGGAAGTATTGCACCAGCCATCAATCTCGGTCTCAAGGTATAGCAAATTGCAATAGACTGCGCATTCTGTACATCTGAGTGAGGTTCTTATTGCGTTAACTAGTTAAAAAGGAGGAAATGCATATATATCCTTATATTTTTTTCTAATTACAAGTCACTGTAAGCAGGGTGCTCTGTTCAATTTATGGGCACAAAGTTAATGCCGAAGTAAGCACTCAGAACTGATGTATTCAAAGCATGCAAAGGGTGCGTGTGCCATAAACAAGAAGGCAGAGCGCAGTTTTTGCATGTCACTTCAAAAGGTACTGTCGCTCTCTTGAACTGAATTCAATCTAAAAGCAAGGATATTTACGACATGGAAGTTTTAAAGTGTATCTATTGAAGCTTCGTGAAGTACCATTCGTTCCCAACAAAACCTATCGTGATACAAAACTTTTGGTCGCGCTGCCGCGGTAGTCTAGTGGCTAAAGGGTACTCGGCTGCCGACCCGCAGGTCACGGGATAGGATCGCGGCTGTGGCGGCTGCATTTTCGATGAAGGCGAAAATGCTGTAGGCCTATGTGCTCAGATCTGGGTGCACATTACAAAACACCATATTGTCAAAATTTCCGGAGCCCTCCACTACGGCGTCTCTTATCATCATATGGTGGTTTGGGACGTAAAACCACACCTATCAACCAATCATTAATCAATCAAAACTTATGGTAAAAAAACACTTGGGGCACGTTCATACTTGGGTTCGAAGAGAGCGAAAGCGGCGCAACTTTCTGGAAACTGGCTCGTTCCACCGCCCAAGTGGTCGGAGAACTACGCTGCGTGGCCAGCGCGCCAAAATCAGTTCAAGTCCGATTTACCCACCACGCGAAGGTGGATCTGGTTTGCGCTTCATGGGGTTAGCTGTGCTAAATCAAGTCTAGTGGCTAAGGTACTCGGCTGCTGACCTGCAGGTCGCGAGATGGAATCCCGGCTGCGGCGGCTGCATTTCTGATGGAGGCGGAAATGTTGTAGGCCCGTGTGCTCAGATTTGGGTGCACGTTAAAGAACCCCAGGTGGTCTAAATTTCCAGAGCGCTCCACTACGGCATCTCTCATAATGATATGGTGGTTTTGGGACGTTCAACTCCAGATATCAATCATATGCTAAATCAAACCACGTGATCTAACCAGCCGGCCACAGATTCAACATGGCGACAATTGCGTCAGTGGTGGCTCGCATCGGCTCAAATCGCAAACTACCCGTGCAGCATGACGACGCTTGACGGCCTCAACGGGGACACGTTCATCGAGAGGTTGTTTTTGGATTAGAATATCAGAGAATTCTGGAATTAGATGGTGCTGCGGCAGTGACTCAACATGCCCCAGCGTGTCTCGCGTTATGTACAGGCAGCTGAATCCACCGCCGCCGCTGCCGGTGCGTTTGTTTGTGTCGTTCCTGCTGGCTTAACTCCCAAAACAACGTTTCGAAAGACACAAGCTCTTACATTTCAGTACTTTGTGTGACTAACTGGAATTCGGTAAGAAATGTAGTGCTCAGAAAGCAGCCAAAATTGAAATTATTCTCAATGTGGCGATGGCAGTGGCGGCGTCAAGGATAGAACGAATGTGCATATTCTCAACTCACGCAGTTGTGGAGTTCCGGCTACTCTGGCGATTTCATTTCCATTTCACTCCTCAAGTGTAAATGCACCATTAAGGTCCAACGGCACGAGCTCTTTTATCTAAATAGCTCTTATTGGTGTGAGAGCAAGTGCACAATAACAAAAAGATATAAACAGAAAAAATATATATAGAAGGAATGAATATTAAAAAAGACAAGAAAAATGCGGCTGATACCTCTTTTCTAGAAGTCGGTATAGCATAAAAGTAGCCTGTTTTCTCGGACGAAGTTGAGCATTTGTTGTGCATTGTTCTGCCACAAGCGCAATGGAATGAGTACTTAATGCATCAAATTGAAAAGTCGCGTGAAGAACAACGAGAAGCTCGAAAACTTCAAGCTCGAAACAAAAGCAGCTCAAAAAGCAGCAAGCATAAACGAAATGAACCTACACGGGACGTGTGTGCTACAACTACTCTTACAGCTGGAGACTTGAGTTGGGCTCCTCAAAGAGAAAGAAAGACACACGAAATGAATGCACAATACACCGGACAATTCTTACTTTTTCTTGTGTGAACAGCGTGCTCCTTAAGCAAACGCGGCCGCGGCAGCGAGCGAAGCGACCCTCGTGCTTTCCCAAGTCACAAGTTTAATAAGCTTGCGCACGAGAGACCACCCTGCGTGGAGGCGCCGCTCATTGAAATGCTAGAGGCAACAATCTAGTACGTCCAACGCTACCCAACCCGACACCTTCGAGCAAATCTTGCTATTGACGACAAAAGTGCGCTGAATTTTTGGAGCTCTGAGGGCTGCCAAACGATTTATTGTGTATAGCAGTAGCTTCCACTTAGTAATCTTGACCACGTATGCTACACGATCTAGTGCGCTGAGGACGGATAAGCCGTTGTTTCGACGCCTGGCAATAGAACCATGCCTTCTAGTTTTTTTTCGTTTGAAGTTTGTTAGCCTGTATTTTACAATATCATATCCGTCACAAAAGTACATCAATGGAGCCGTAATGGACACTGGCATAAAACGCTACCGTGTTAAAAAAGGCGTCAACACAAGGAAGAAAAAAACAACAAGAAGTAAAATAAAGGAAGCGACTCAAAAGCAGAGAGTGCAATAAAAGTTAAGAAAAATATAGAAACAAATAGAGAGATTGAGATAGTTAAGCTCTTGCACGGAATAAGTAGACGCAGCATGCATATGCTGGGGATGACCAGCAAGCTCTTACAACTGAGCTTTATTACGAAAAAATTTCGCATATCCACGAAATGCACGATGTTGAAAGAGCTTGTTCAAGAGATTATTTCCGCTAAACTGTGAATATTGTGTTCATATGCTCTATCATTATCAGATAAAGACGTGACAGGAGAGCGGTTGTGGAGTGAATGTACTTACAAGTTATATACACTAAGTTTAATATTGACATATCAGTGTACTATATATAAATGTTTAAATACTCATGCAGCATATACATTTTGTTCCCGAGCTTACTTGCGGATCACATAAACTCGGAGGAACATTTTCCTTTTATTATAACGACTTTGTGATTCATAAAGAACAAAGCCAGAGGATACTTAAATATAGTATGTAGTGGAAAGATTGAGAAGGGTCCTGACAGTGAGTCCGTGCTGCAGCCACATTACGAACCCTCCGCGCCACCACCTTGGCTTCTGCGATGTTTATAGTGGGTAGCAGTATTGACACGCACTGAGTGATGTCCTGCGAAAAAAAGGAAACGCACCGAGATTGAGTGCTACATATGGGCGCGGCCACCTAGTGGTCTCCTATCAAACTAGATAACGCGCCGAGAGTGCAGCGAGCATCGCCTGAACGACGGCGTGTCATCTAGTGAGCACTCTAAAAACGAAGAGCACTGCTGCACCTTTAGTGGGAGCATGCACTAGCGTAAACACTGCCGCAGCTACGAGACAACACCTGTGCAAATTGAGCAAGCTTCTAAAAAAACAAATATATAGCCTACAGAAAAGATAGCACCACATGCTCATTCAAGAACCAAACGAATAACGAATAGTGAAGAAGGAAGCCCGCAATAAAAGCAAGTAATGACCAAGGAACACCACATGCTGAATAATATAAATGAGCCTCTTCTTTTTCTCGTAAAATTACAGAGAGTTTGCTGTGCAACTTCCTCAAACTAATTCTGCTTCAATAATGATTCATCAGGATCACCAGGAATAACTATTTTCTCAAGTGGGAAATGGCATCTATATTCTGAGCCTGAAGAGACCAACAAAATTACACTATCCCTCTGAAGGGAACCATCGGGTGATGCGGAGCATCGAGAGGATTTTAGATGGTGACTTTACCATGTTTACCGGTTTTCTGCGTTACCTTTGCAGTGAACCATGCGTGTTATTACGTTGTTACCTGATTCGTTTACGCGTATCGCTTGAACGTTGTGTTGGAAATTCCCACGGTACTCCGCATCAACACATTGTTTCTTCGCGAAGATAGTGTAAATTTCTATGGTCGAAGCTTCTTAAGGCGCAGGTCTATACATTTTTGATGTATACAGTTGTAGTAGTAATAGGTAGCCACCAAGTGGCACACATCCCATCCTCGGGCACATATCCGCATGTCCACATGTTACAAAAAATGTAGCACGGCGTCATTATCACACTCTCGGTGCTAACTAAGCGCTGACAGCAGAAATGTGGTAAATATACTCTCGTTAGGTATTGGATTGTCCGATGAATAGCGGTACTTGTATATGATGAATATATAATAAAAATAAGCGAGATGGTGGTACTTGAAGTGTCCACCGTATGGATGGACTGACAAACGGACGAACAGGCAGAGAAGCAGACGAACAGGCATATACACGGACGGACAAACGCATGAACAGACGCACGAACGGACGCACGAACGGGTGCAAGAAAGGGTGCACGTACGGACGGACGAACGCACGCACAGATTGACGGACGCTTCACCCCCCTCATCATCATTCATTCCGTAAATATGCTCTGATTTTTTCGTTAAAAAGCACGCTACGAATTATTTATTGTTCAGCTACACACTGGAAAAATCTCCCACTGGTACTAGTTTGCAGGACCTGCAAGCTAGTACCGATGGGAGTACTGGTGCAAGCCAGTACCGGTCGCCAGTACTGGTCGCAAGCCAGTACCGGTTCTTCAAGCAAGAAACTTGCTAGCATACACTGCCTGCGTGTGCTTTGTTAGACGCTGTGGCAAGTCACTCTTTAAAGACGATAGTCTTTCTTGGGATAATTCGACACCAAAAACGAGCCTTTGCGTCTGTCGACTTGTCTATGGGTCACCGCAAACTGCTAAAATCTGATCACATCCGTCGAATAAAGGAAATATTGCGCGTATCTGAGGAACAACTACAACACGTCAATATCTTCGGCATCTTTCTTTTTACTATAGAAGGCATTCAGTATATAAGATTACACTAAGCAACGTAGTGTTTATTAGGCTCCGCTATATCAACGCTATGCACGAAAAAGCGGGTGTTTCGTGCGCTTTGCGAAGAGACTACGATGGTTGCACCTACCCATCGCCTCGCATTCTACAAATTAAGGACTCCGAGATGGCACGTACGCACCAAGCGCTCACTATATCGGAGGTCATCTTTTCGTTTTTCTAAGATACTGCAGCTGGTCAAGGTCAGTCAGTCAGTCCAGGAACTTTATTTGGTCCTGAGAAGACGAGAATGCCCCCATGAGGGGGTACCGTCTGGGGGCCCCTCCCACGTTGGCACCGGGAGGTTAAAGCTCTCGGTGACTTCGCGGGCTTTCTGGACAGCCTTTAGCTGCTGGTCCTTTGCGGAGCTGGCGATAAGCTGGAGCCAATCTTCCTCAGTGGAGGGAGACCCTGAGCCCCCATGCAAGTCGTGACATTGCCACAGCATGTGCTGGAGGGTGCACCTCGGATGACCACAGCGCGGACAGCGTGGGTCTATTCCGTCTAGGAATTTTGACCGAATAAACGGACATGAATACGTGTTTGTTTGTACACAGTAAAAATTTTACACCCAAAAGGGTGTAAAAAGGGTGCTTTTAGGAGAAAGCATCCTTTCAATGCTCTTTAACACACATAAATGGTCGATTGAAAAAAAAACGCACCCATTTGTTTGGGTGCTTGCCTCAATAGCACCCTAAAATAGGCTCTAAGGGTGCTTTTGGGCCTGAGAAGGGAGTAGGTGACGATTCATCAGATGGAATATGGAGCTTAAGAAGAACATATAATTATAATATTTGGGAGTTTACGTCTCAAAAACCTCGATATGATTATGAGGGTCGTCGTAGTGGAAAGCTCCAGAGATTTTGACCATTTGGTGTTCTTTAATGGGCGCTGATATCGCACAGTGCACAGACTTCTACCTTTTCGCCTCCATCTGTATTCGACTGCCACGGCCGGCATCGAACCCGCGACCTTCGGATTGGCGGCCGAGCAGCGTAGCTACTGCGCGAATATGTGGACCTTGCGTTAAATGACGGCCTAGACTTAGAATGTGTGAAGGTGCTCTCCGAAAACAGCAGAATGCCAGCAGAAGCAAATCGCGTTTCCTCTATAATGGCAATTAACTGCAATCCACGTTACGAAAGCTCACCTTAGCGTTGGTTATAAGCTACGTGTTTGCTGTGGATTATATACAGGAACATAATGTTCGCCCGAGTATGGCTGTGTGTGCGTGAGCCTGCGCATGTGTTCGCGTGTAAGCGCGATTGTGTGTACACCCGTGCATGTGTGCGTGCGCGTGTATGTGCGAGTCCGTGCTTGTGTTAAGCGTGCCTGTGCACATGTGTACGCCTATGCATGCGTGCGTTTACGGCCGCGTGTGTGTGTTCCGTATGTGTGTATACGTGTATGTGTGTGCGCCTGTGAATAAGTATGCGTGTGCATCAGCCCGTGCGCCCTCAAATTTTGTGTGTGTGTGCAGGGGGGGGGGAGGCACTGCTTCTTAGTGTTTAAGGTCCCCACCTGTTCAGACTGGGAGTCTATATGGGAGGTGGCTTAAGAAATGGCGGTGGTCAACGCACTGTACACGGACTATTCAGTACATGGAAAACAGCTGCACAATTTCGTACCTCATCATTGCTTACGAACTTGCTTTGGTAGCTGATTAGGTCCGCTGAGGCGCTTCTACGCTCGAAAACGTGAGTTATGACCAATTCACACGGAAATCTGTCACTGCACTTATGCACAACCATCGTTTGTATTAACAACGTTTAACAAGAACGTGCCCTGCCTTTGCTACAGGTGCTTAGCTAGCTCATTGGGCAACCATATGGAATTATGTGCTGATCATGTGGTCAGCAAAAAGTTTGTTATAACAACCTCGGCACGTTTCGTGGTGCGTGACAAGCCTTCTAAACATCCGCGACTGTGGATTAATTTGTTCCAGCTTCGACTACGCATTCAGTGTTTGCGGCACCATACGCGGAATTGCCAGACACAGACAATGCGAAAAGAAATTCCTCTGGAAAAAGGTGTAGCGATGCTCTCCCGCTAATGCCACCGAGGACGAAATAATTATTGTTTCTGGCCATTCCATGGTGCACTTTGTTTTCCGCAAGTTTTGCTTCCCTATTTTTCGCCCACTGCAATCGCATTCCGTCAAAATGCTCAAAGAACCCGAGGCTGGTAAATAACGTACGTCGCTGTGCGACTGGTTGGAAGGAGAGTTGCCATTTACAAGAAGTCATTCCACGTCGAACGGCCGTCCGCCGTATGCGCCATAGCGTTTGCCTTTCGGCGCCGTCTTGGCGGGTTTAGGGAGCCTACATACGCCGTGCCTTCGTCGTTTGGGTGCGACAGCAGAGTCCAAGGTTGCCTAACGGTGGCTGCGGCGGTCGCCAAACTTGACGGGCCGCCATATTGGTCCCCTAGTGCCCGCCCGACCCAGGGAGCCGGCATGCGCCGCTCCTCCGTAGGCGCGGAACAGACTATCTCTAGAACGACCTGCTTCGAAACGATCGTACGTAATTAGCGGTTATCGCCAAGAAGCTTTCCAAAAACGTCCTGCTGCTAGGAACAGTTGAGATGGCGGGATTATTCGTTTAATGCGGCATTCACGTCCTTGGTAAAATCTTGCCAGTGCCTCCTTTGGAGGCACTAGCTGCACGTAGAAGCACATAGAAGCGCGGAAGTGGCCGGGGATTATATGTCGCCTTGCTTCGCCGTCGTTCTTAACCCGGAAAGGTTCTGTGTTTAGGTAATTGCACGATGACGCCCGATTAGAGAGACGGTAATTTCATTTTCAGTTTTGTTTTTTGTCTTTTATATCATTTGCATTGTTTTGGCACAATTACACTTTAATTTATTATGCACTATTATTCAATTACGCATTTTTGTGCAGATACAAGGCACTACATGTTATTAGGTTACCCCGCAAATGCTTTAGCATAGAAAATATCGGTGTGGTAGTAAAGTTTCTGATACAAGAAAAATGGCCCTCACAGACTAAACCACTGTTGCCCATAGAACCTCCCCATCCTATGCTTGAATCGTTATGCTCGTACTGGGCACGTGTCAAATGTGTAATTTAACATGTTTACACACACTAACAAAAATACTGTTGAGGTGGCAACACAAAATATTAAATCTATGGCTGAACATTCAAGTCATCATGCCTTGTAGCGTGCTTTTATTACACGCATAAAGCAAGACAAAATTCACGTATAATTATTTTATTGCACTGCTTGCGTGACATGCAGATGCCCCCTTCTTAAACAACAGGCGTACATGGGGAATACAACAAACACACAAAGTAAATGTGTCCGAGCTAATAAAGGCATCGAATTTTAAGAAGCACTTTATGTAGCAGGCTAATGCATGTAAAAGTGATATCACTCATTTGTGACTTTTTTCCAATGGTGCTGTTGAAAACAAACTGAACACACAGGCAACGAGCAAGATTAAAGCCCAGATGGGCTACACAGGTGGACAATGCTAATGAGACCAACGCAGAGATAACTAATGAAAGAGAAAGCAAGTAGAGAAGAATACGGCTTGCTACACTGATGACAGTGAGAAGAAAGCATTTTACACAACTACTGAAGAAGTAGTACTTTGAGCGCAGATACATACACGAACCAAAATATTGGGGAAATAAATCGATAAGAAAATCCCCCAAGCTCCACTGGGTTAATTTAAACTACCCCACTGAAAATTACATGACATTAGTCGAGAATAAAAACACGTCGTGAGCAACTGGCACAATGGAGAGCAACGTCTCAAGAGAAAGGTGCAATGTGAATGAAGGCACACCTAGTGTTCCTGGTTTTGAATGCTTTTCTCGGGCTGGTACTGAGATCTTTTACCACTATTTTGAGCACACTATAATGTAAATTATACAAATAAGCATCAATTTTCCTTTATCATCATTGTACGGCAATGAAGTTGCATAGAGTCCTTAACAAAGGCAGTCCTAAATTATGATAGAACAGTACCACCCAAGTCGTTCAAGTGTCCTTCACATAAAAAAAATAATCGCCGCTGCGTACGCTCTACGGTTCTAGCTGGCTGCTGGACTACTCCAAGTTTGCCGCAGCACAGGTTTTGCTTGCTGCCCCATTTACTCCTGTGATTATGCTGCTGCCTGAGGTAAATATTTAGTCTTGTTCGGACATATTTTTCGAGAAGCAGCATTCTCTACAGTAGGCTTGTTCAAACTTGCAACATCCCAAGTGCATTTTTACAGACTTCTGCAGGGCACTTAGAATGCTTGAAAATGGTTTTTTCACCTTCATGACTTCACCCATTTCAGCAAACGTTTTGAAGTTTTCTTCACAATCCATCAAAATTGTCATTACAGATATTCTGGGCTGGATGAGATTTCCGGCATTTGTTACGTATTCCTTCAACTGGATGATGCTGCTGTATTTCCCAGGAGCACTGTCAGTCAGTACTGCTTTACAGCTTTTGCAGTTGTCTATAAACTTTAAGACAGACCTCTGAAAGAAACCACCAATCTACGCTACGATGTCGCACTCTGCTTCCGTCAGGCCAATCACAAACAAGTTCTCTAACTCCTCAGCCTGCTGAGTGGGGTCTTCCTCTAGCTTTTTGAAGCTTGGGTCAAGCAAGTCAGCCAGATGACTGCTGTCGTCAATGTTGTAGCTCGAAGTCTTAGGGGTGTGTACAAACTGGCTGACACAAATGGCCTTCAGTGCACATTTAACATCATACGCACTTGGAACTGGCTTCTTCAATCTCAAAACTGAAAAAATGTTTTCTAGGCAATCTTGTATCAGCCTAGAAGTGAGGACGTACAAGTACCCATGCCTCGCCAGGAGCTCCTCTGACAGGCGCAGCACAACAGTCGTCGACATCAAAAGACCGGCCTGCGATGGCTTCCAGTGTGCAGTTGCTCCCATGTTCATCCGAGTGAACGTAGCACATGCCAGCTGCAATGTCCGAACTGCTTCCTGGTGCTTTGTGCGGTCAAAATGACTTAAAGCAACGATGGGGTGTTGTGATGACATCAAAGTGTACCACTTAGTGACAAGGTCAAAAAACCAGACAGTTGCTTCAGCTTCCGGCTTCAAGATTTTGAGCTTAATTAGGTAGCGAATGGCAGGAGGTGTCTTACGGAATAACTGCACGGCGATGTTTACTTTCATTTTTGCGAAATGACCATCGCTGACATGAATGTCCGACAGCTTGTTAGCGATTTTGAGGTCATTTTTTTATCATATTCGAGAACAGCCTCAACATGTTCAAGGCTAACAGTTTTTCCTGGGATGCAATGCTCCTCTGTCGTCTCCTTCCCCAGGGTAAAACTTCCTGAGCGGACAAGCTGCCTACGTATGTTTTTCAAAACGTGAGCAGGATCAGCCATGAAATACAGCTCCCTACCATCCAAGTGAGGGTGTGGTATAGAGCAGACAGTTTCCGAGTGCCTGTGGCTTGAAAACTCCAGCAGCTGCCACACTTTCCTGTTGGCACTTCCCAGTGTCACTTGTTACAACAAGAACACTCAAGGACACCTCAAAACAAAGCGCAAATAAATGAAATTTAAGCTCCTTTAAAAGGCTTCCGTCAGTAGAACGACCAGTGAAGTGGTAAGCGATGACCTGTTTCCACCTCGTGTTTAGACCTCCAATCATAAACACGAGAGCATGGTTTGCAACGTTGTCAGTTGACTCTGGAAGTGTCGTACCCACAAAAAGGCAATCCAGAGAGCGGTCATGTTCAAACCCTTGACTAATTTCCATCTCATCCATGAAGAGCACGCAATCTTTCTCAATGTCCTCCATTGTTTCTGCCTTGCGCTTCAGAACACCCAACACTTCAGTAAGTACACCAGGTAGAAAGCGAATGCTTTGCATTCTTTGAATCAATGTCCGGTTAGATGGCAGTGGGTACGACAGAGACCTGAGCAATTCGTAGCCTGTTGTACCACATGCGTGCTTTATTCGGAGGGCTACGCGTATAGTCTGAACTGACCACTTGCGAACCCTGCCTTTTGTTTTTAGAGTCTTCGTTGGATCTGCAGCAAGAAATGTTGATGATCTTAATGCGTTCAGTTCTTGCTCAACAAACCTTAGTTTCTTGTTTAGACTACGAATTTTTGATCTCGTCTGCTCATGCAGTTTTACCAAGTTTTTAAACCTCCTGCTTAAGTCGGCGTTTTTTGTTTCGGAGCTCGAAATTTTCCCGATGCAACATCGACAATGTGGGAGTTGTGCTGCCTCCAAACATAAATGCAGCTGGCATGGTTGACTGCTCTTGTGCAGGAGTGAGACCTGCATCATTTGCTACAGTGTTGGAAGGGAGCTGTTTCAGAATGGCTGCGGATGCACCTGGAGTAGCGTTTGTGTCGCTTGCTAGATTGTTGGCAGACAGGTGTGGTGGAGAGGCGGCTACTGTCTCATGATGACACCGAAACTCACCAGCGCTGTCTGCGTCATTGGCTGGAGGAACAAATGACAGGGGCACACACACTGATGTACACTCGCACCTACACTCAGCAGCACTGTCTGCATCACTTTCTAGATTATTTTTAGGCGATAGAGGAAATGAGACGGCTCCCAATGCGTGAGCAAGCCTGGACTCAGGATCACTGATACTGATGCTTGCTTCCTTGTTGGTGGGCCAACGTGACAGCAAGTGGGCTTCTGGAGGATCACCTCTCGCGAACTCAGCAGTGTCATGAGGAAGAGCATCTGGCTGTAAAACGGCTGCTGAAACATGAGCACTCAACTGATCACCGTTCTCAAAACTCGGTATGTCGCAAGGATCCATAGGCAGCTGTGGAATGTCTCCAGATGGGCAAACACGTTTGGTGTTAGAAGAATTCGCAGGTTTCATGGCAGAAGTGCGCTTCTTCGGGGACTTCCAGTGTTTTGGAGCAGCTGAAAAAAATTAAACATACGAACAATACTACAATAACATGCTTGCCTACGCAATCTATGCAATCTATGCTTTGCAGACTAAAAATTACAAGCAAAATGTTATCATGCACTTTCATGCATGGTCTGCACCACACAAAGCATATTACTGTTCCTTATAGATGTTCCGAGTAAAAAATAAGAGCGAAACGCTACAGTGAAATTGAGGCAATGCTTTTAGATGAGTGTCTTTTCTCTGAATGACCCAAACAAGATTCACAAATTCAAAGGAAAATTAAATTTGTGTCCATATTACGGCTTGATATAACGAGTTCAGATATGTTCTTACCACGATAGGGAAAGAGAGTTGGGACAGCATCCGGCCTTAGCTTTTTCAGTCAATCTTGTCGGTGCTGCTCAAAACTTGAATCTTCAAAATGTGCCTAGAATAAAAAAAGTCAATCTTACCGGTATTTGAAAACCACATAATGCATTTGAATTACTTGCTAGCGAGGCAGAATGCTCGCTTTCGCGCATTTTTTATCTTTTGGAATGGAAATTGATTATGCCCTCTAATTGCAGTATAAGAATTTTTATAGGGCGGCTCGCCACAGAAATCTTCGCAGACTTTAGTGACCCCTCATACGCAGTTTGGCAGTGTTGCAAGAAAGAATCAATCATATATTCCACCCCCGCGCGGAATATCAGCACAAGCAACGCAGGGAACAATTGCCCGTCTGCGGTAGGGGGGATTGCACAACACCTACGAGGAGAGTCTACGGTAGAGGGGGAGATCGCCAGCCAAATTTTTCGGCGAACCGATGAATATCCTGCCCACGGCAGCTTCAAAATCGATTGCCGAAGTCTGAAGATTTGTTCGAAGATTTGGCAGTCACTTAGTGACCGCTTTTGTCGCTTGGTCTCGACCAATTTTTGTCGCAGTGACGAGAATAGCCTGTTTTTTTTAGCAAGCGTGAACGGTCCGGGCCTTTTGGGGATGTTTTATAACCAGGCTTAGTTTTGAACATTCACGTTCCATGCATGCGTAATCCGACATAATCGAACCACGCAAAGCATCCACTTGCGCGCACGCTGCATTCGCACGCTAAATTGCCGCTCGGCTACGCACAGCCGTCGCTGGAAGCCATCAAAAGAAGCCATGGCCTCCGCTACCGACGCGCAACGGCGCTGCGGCTACGGAGGAGAGGTTGAGGGCACGACGACGCTCGCTGAAAGCGTTGCAGGTGCATAGCACTTACATACTAGAATATAGCTGCAAGTACGCGTGCGAAAAAACATGAAGCGAGGTGCAATACTCACAGCGCAAACACGAGAAGCAGCAGTGGGCTCCCAGCGGTCCCTTTTCACTTGTACGAGCCAGCGCTTTCTTCGGTTCGGGCTGGCCGGGAAGCGGAACATCCGTATGCCTTTTCAGCAATGGTTCGTACATTGCGGAACGCAACAGCCGGGCATTTTCGGTGCTCATACAACTCCCAACACGTTCACCGAGCTGGCATCGTTACGAAAAGCTTCCCGTGGTCAACAAAAGTAACGGCGAGTTACAGGCGGCACGCACGCAGACACGCGCACACGGCGGCAGTGAAACGACTGAGCACAAGAGGGCGCCGCGTCTGCCCAGTTACTATGGCAACGTGTGCTGGCAACCCTGCCCGACGGCGGGAGGCGGCACGAGCTGTGTCAAAGAGTGGCACCACCCTAAACGACGATGGCGCGGCGCGGCGTATGTAGGCTCCGTGGCGGGTTTTCCGCTCCTCCCCCCCCTGCTCACCCCGGCCAGCGTTGCTCCCACAACGGCGGCGTAGATAAGTGAATAGTTGCGTCACTGAACACCTGCTTCGATAGCAGCGGCACCGCCACCAGGGCCTCCTCCTTCTCTCTCTCAACGTTGCTCTCTCTGTCTCGTCTTTCAAATGCGTTATGTTGGTCTGGGGTCTTGGTCGCTGTGCGAGTTCTAGCGAACAGGCGCATCTTCAATGGTGGTCACGCATGACGCCGTGTTCGAAGTGACGCTCGGATTAAGGAATATTCATGGAGTGGCGGACACGGACAACGTGGGCCTGTTAACGGTGAGTGTACTGTTTTCGTAGGTAGTAATCATACAGCGCTAGCTGGGCGCCTGCAGCAGCTCTGCCGAAGTAGGCTGCCAGCCTTTTACAACAGCATGCGTTCGCGGGCCTGTTGCAGATGCCCGATTAAACGTGTGACTTAACGAGTTCACACTGCTATGCGCGATGTTGTACAAGTGCCTGCATCACTCATACAGTGAGTGATGTGATCACTTAACAAGGGCGGGATTAGTTGCTGATCGCACAATGTCTCTACACTGCACAAAGTGATAATTATTGTTTTAAGATGTGCTTTGGGCTAAATCGTAATAACATTTCTATTAATACTCAAATGTGCAACGTGCTTCTGTAGGTATAAGCGTCAAAAAAGAAAGAAAAAGAAAAAATTTTGTACAGAGGCGCACTGTACGAAATGGCTTTTTATTTTTTTTTTGCTGCCGCGATGCTCCCAGCACGTGCGCCTCGGTCTTTTAAGCTATTTAGGACAAGTGTTACCAGCAACAGGGAAAGATCTAGCAGACTTCCAAAGGCGCGTTGTTGTGGCCATCGCCGTGCGTTGTTTTCCCTCGTTTCTGTTTGCTGTTTTCGTGCTTTGCCTTCATCTGCGATAACGTTCGGCGTTATAACAGAACCGAGAGAATATACGTGACTGTAGGAGCTATGTGCGGTAGCTCTAGCATAAGCCAAGGCTGCTGCAACGTAGACGGCGTCCGCGCGCGTTGGTGTCGTTCGAGCGCTCCTACTAGCTTGATTGTGTTTAACTGAGTATTCAGGCACGGGTTACGTTTGTAAATCCCGTGGTCAATAATAGCTAATAGCGTGCTGCTGATTGCCATCAGAGGATGGGCTTGGTTGTCGAAATATGCCAGACGCTTCCTCTGAAAGCAAGCTTTGAAAAAAAATTTAAAGAAATACTTTCATACGTGCTAGGCAGTACCTATTGCAGGCCCGCAACTCTTTAAAAGATGGACGAACTATCACATCGTTTATCAAATTACAATGAATTACGATGATTGAATTATAGATGACAAATTTCTGTGCTAGATTAGGTGCACAAAACACATGTTCGCAGCCCTACGTGTAGAAAGCAGGCCAATAGGAAGCACAGCGTCAAATTTGGATTAGATTCCATTGACGGAGCGTCTTGTGAGGGTAGAAAGAACGAGAAAATTGTTCATTTTTGATGCCCTTATAGAGGCAGTCAGAATTGCACTAATTGGTGACTTGTAACAAGTCCTCAGATTGTTAGAGGCGTGATTAAAGTCAGTAAATCTTTTACTTTTTTTTTGCAGACCTCTTCGCTAGTGCCACGCCCAAGATCATTTGTTCTCATGTAAAAGAGGAAGCAGAGATGTCTTCACTGTTTGTACAGGAAGAGGTAAGTTTCTTGTGCATTTTGATTAATGTTACATGTTCTGAGCGTTGTACTTTAGGAATTGTTTTTCACACTGGCTCACTACCCTATAAGGAATTTGATTCTTAGGTGAGTTCAGGCTTTCGTAAGTGCCATTTTCGAGCTGTAGTCTTAAACTTCACCTCATTTCGGGAATTTGCTGTATGCTGGAAAACTCTTATCTTTATCATACAAAATTATTAGAATGTATGGGTTGTATGCTTCGAGTTCAGTGTAATGTCAATTACACGCCATTTCGAAGGATACACACTACACATTCTTTATATATGGTGCTGCCAGAACAGCACGAACATCCTTTTATGAGAAGTCATATTTGCTCTTATTACAGGATGAGAGGGTGCTGCTGACGTCCTGCGTAGTCTACCCCGGCCCCAGTCTAGAGCAAGCCTACTTCCTGAACCTCCACATGGATAACCGAAAAATCTTCCGTGTCAGTAATGACGAAGAAGAAGTGACAGCACTGATGAGTTGATTTTTTTATTTTCAACATTGTCTGCGGCCGCAAGGCCTTTAACAACCACCGTGATTGAGCGGCTTTTTCTCGGCGTGAGTTTGGAGTTTATCAAAGAAGTTGTTCAGGCAGTACGACGCTGAAAATTTTAGTGTCACAATGCCTGAACAACTTTTTCTAGTGTGGTCATGGTAGATGAACAAACATTGTTATTTGTGTAAGTTATTTTGCTTAAATATAGCTGGACCATTCCATGCCAAACGTCCCAGCCACTTTGGCGACCATCTGAATTGTATTTGAAAAAAAAAGTGCTGACTTACTGCATTGAACACAGTGAACTGCTAGAATATTTCAGCGAGAAAAAAAGTTTTGTTCATGTGGCTGGCTTATAACTTCCTGGCATAATGCCGTCTGTGCGCTGTTTGTGGAAAATTTCGTTTTAAAACTACCGCTTATTTTTTTCTAAAGCAAATTCGGTCTACCTGTTAAGTAAATGTGCTTCTGTAAGGTATTTGAAGCTCAATAATAATAGTGCAATTTTTTTGCCACATTCGCTTCCAAGAATAAAGCCAAAATGTGTTATGTTTGCATTTTTATTGCAATATTGCACTTTGTATGAATATCTGAGCAGTGAATACTTACTCCACAGAAGGTATATTTTGAGGAAAAAATATCTTTAGACCTCTCAAGCTGCTGAAATATACGAGAAAATATCACAAATTTCACAAAATCGTGATTTTTGCCCGTATTGAGATGCAATTTGCTCCATGTTGTGATACATTGAAAACTCATCATTATACCTAAATTGTAAGAAAATGAAATTCTTTCTGTAATAAAAATCGTATCGCAAAAACGACAGGATAGAGCGCTGTCAACTGAATTTTATTGATGGTGCTACGAGCGTTTTTATACTGAGCCCAAGACCAGGGCTCATCTGCAACAACACATGTGTGACCATAACAAAATAATTTTAACCGAGAAAAAAATACTCTTTTTCGAAAAAGATAAGTGAAGGTGTACTAATGCATTGATCCTTGGACATCCTGATAAAGAGTTCTAAAATCTCTCATTTTTTCTGCTTGCTTTTTTTTCAAAAACCGTGTTTTATGAAACCTGGGACTACGCTTACATTCTTTACGGTGTCCGGCAATGAGTATACTATAGCCCTTCTTAACAATTAAAGCATGCTCTCTTGCTTGATCATTGAAGCATTGCCCAGTTTGTCCTATGTTTACTTTTCCACGTGTTAGCGGTATCTCATACAGATTAGATTGGTATTCAGTAAACCTATTCTAGTGACGAATGGTGCAAGATTGACTATTCCTGTTGCTGTAAGTACACGCACTTTTGAACGCTTGCAAGGGGTGAAAAACAACAATGTCATATCTGCTGGCTCTTTTCCTAAAATTGTGAGACACCTTATGTACATAGTACCGTGTGACATGCAAAGGTGATTGGTCATTCTCTTTTTCTTTTGGTCCTGTTTCTTTGACTTTACTTTCTGCAGGAGGGTTTCGCGAACAAGTGTGATGATGCTGTTGGGGTTATTGGCTGGTGCTATCAGCCTAGGAGTGCTAAGAATGTTCTGCCTTTTGATAGTGGGCATTCAAAATTAGTAGAAAGAGGAAATGACACGACATGTATTCAGGCCACCCTTCAAAAGTCATGTTAGCACAATGGTGAGGTCAGGCTTAAAAACCAGATTAAAAGACTAAAAGATGCTGGGTATACCAATAGAATCATCACACCCGTTTGCGAAACCCTCCTGCAGAAAGTAAAGTTAAACAAGACAGGACCAACAAGAAACATTGACCAAACCTTTGCATGTTATACCACATCACCTGTCTCACAATTAAAAAATAGCCAGTAGATATGATATTAGCGTGTTGTTTTCCACCCCTTGCAAGCTTTCAAAAGTGTGTGTACTAAACAGCAACAGGAATAGTCAATCTTACCCAATTCGTCACGAGAATAGGTTTACTTAATGCCAATTTAACGTTTGTAGAAGTATTTTTTATCAGGTAAACCAATGATCAGTGCATCACTACACGTTCACTTATCCTTTCCGAGAGGGAGTACTCTTTTCACAGTTAAGAATATTTTGTAGTGCTCACACGTGTCGTCGCGCATAAACACGGTTCTTGTAGTCTGTATAAAAGCGCTCGTAGCACATTCATTAAATTAAGTTGACAGTCGGTGCTCTTTCCTGTCCTTTCTGTCTCTTCCTAAAGTTGTCGCGCTGTAACTAGCACACAACCACGATGAACCAACTTTCCCAAATTAAGCTCTTGTTACGTAACACGTAGACCGAGTTTCGTATGGAAAGAAGGAGCGGTGCTTTTAAAATAAAATTTTTCACATACAACACCTAGACGGCATTCCAGGAAGTTCAGAAGGCAGCCACGTTACCAAATATTTTTCCTCTCCAAATATTCCAGTAGTTCACTATTTTCAATGCAGCACGATTTTTTCGAATACATTTGAGATTGTTGCCAAAATGGCTGGGACAATTGGCATAAAGGGTCCAGCTATGTCATTAGCCATAATTATGCATTACCTCTTTTGTTTTTTGTGTGTCCTGACTCAGTTTTGTGTTTGTTTTTAGCATATTGTGTTTCTGATCATTGTATTGGTTTCTTAAGTATTCGCTAAAGTTATATGTGCGAAAACCCGTATATGTTTGCATGTACATCATTTCTCATAACCAATTGTTATAGATCCAGGAATAAAAAGCTTAAACCACTGTGATTGTATACATTTGAAAACACTATCCATATATATTTTTGTGTGCATCACTTCTTGGGAACGATTGTGTACATGAAGGCGTATATAGTGAAATCATGGTGATTGTATATATTTGAAAGAATCTTAAGAATATATTTGCCTGTATTTCAGTCTTATTAACCGATTGTGTACGTGAAGGAGTATTAAACTGGAAACCACTGGGATTGTAGATACTTGAAAGAATTATAGGGATATATTAGCGTGTATTTCATTTGTAGTCTCTATGTACTTGAAGCAGTATACTAAACTGAAACCAGTGTAATTGTATGTTGCAAAGAATTGTCAATAAAGTGAAACTGAAAAAATATAATAAACATTTGAGGTGTTGCATGTGTAGTGTACGTATACGTGAACGTATATCTGGTGAAAAAGTTGTGTGGCAGAAGAAAATTTTATGTTTTATTTGCCTATTAAATAAACGCAATATGCAAGGGCAGCAAGGCTTCATTTTCTGTAACGCACATTATGCATATACTGAGAAGTATATATAGATCCAGCACAAGTTCATACACGATTGTACGCGTTTATATATTTGCCCACACGCAATGAATGGAGCTCGACAGGTGGCGCAGCATCGATAATCAGGACCACTTTCTTCAAGTAGTGTGTAATCAGTGCATGCTGATATCTATTAGCGCAGTCTAAAAGAATACTGCCACCCCTGCCATGGGCACTCAACACCCTTGTGCACCCTTCTCGCACCCTCCTCAGAGGGTGCTAAAAAAGTGACGGACATCGAAGGCACCCTTCCTTAAGGGTGTTTTTGTAACACCCCACAGTTTTTTACATGTACAGCCCTATTCTAAGGGTGCATGGTAAAGCACCCTTTTTGGAAGGTGCTGAATTAACATCCTTAGGGTGTTGTCCAAAGGACAAGCTCATTTACACCCTTCTGGGTGTAAAAAGTTTTACTGTGTAGTTGTAAAAATGTTCTCCTAGGCCCGCTTCTTTAATGGAATAAAGTATGTCAGAGTGTTTTACCTTGTCGAAGGCCTTTTCCAGGTCAAGTGCCAGAACAGCTCTGGTGTCTCTGGAGACCCTGCCAATGATCTTGTGTTTTAAAAGCAACATTACATTCTGCGTTGACATGGATGGCCTAAATTCAATTAGATTAAATTGACAGAGATTCCTTTCTTAGGCAAATTTAGTGGCCCGCTTGAGGATAACGTGCGCGGCGACCTTCTCAACACATGAAGTGAGAGATATCAGCCGGAGCGAGCCAAGCTCCAGGGGTTCCCCGGCTTCGTAATGATGATGACGGTCGCGTCGCACCGCTCTATTGGAACCTCGCCGGTCTGCCACACCTTGTTGATATTATTCGTTACAAGCTCGATATCCTCGGCAGGTAAATTCTTTAAGAAATTGTTTCTGATCCCATCGGGGCCCGGAGCTGATCTGCTGTTGAGCTCATATGGAACCTCTCGTACCTCTGAACCAAGAGGGTCCGTTCCGTTCTCTGGCAAAGCACGAGGGTAGTCATGGTGTGAGGCTGGTTCTGTGCAAAGATATCTCGAGACGAGCTCATCGATAATTTGTGTCTCTGTCAGAACAGAGTTCTTTAGGTTGTGGATAACTCTGTCAATTGTAAGCAACTGATTGGCTTTGGATTGTTCATCTCCCAGTATATGTTTGAGGAGGTTCCACTTCGCACCACTCCTCATTTGCCCATCGACGGCATTGCATACTTCGTCCCGATGCTGTCGAGCTAGCGTTTCACTATGCTCATCTATCTGCCTAATAAGTTCAGCAAATTTTTCGCGTAGGCGCCGGTTTAGTTTCAGCGTTTTCCATTGAGCCTGCAGCGCGTTTTTAGCTTCCAGCAGGTGGGCTAATCGACTGTCCATGCGCTCCATCTCTGTTTCTGTCTCCACTTTCTCTGTGGAAGCAGCAACGTCTTCTTTGAGGCGAGTGATTAATTCATTTAACGAGTTGTATTTATTCTCGTCTTGCTTTTTGATATCTCTAAAAAGGTTCCAGTCTGTGACGTGAAATTTTCTGAGCGGTGGTGATGAGATTTTTATCGTGAGGCTGGTAATGTAGTGATCACTACTAAGATTCTCTTGTAAGTTAGTCCATATGGGTTCCTCTGATTTCCAAACCATGTTCAAATCTTGTGTGGTATCTCTGCTGACCGAGTTCTAGTGGGATATTGTGGATCGGTGACCTGTGTGAGACCAAAAGCTATGATCTGTGCCGCGAGGGCTTTGCCCTTTGCGGTATCCTTGATATAGCCCCAATCTTGATTATGTGCGTTAAAGTCCCCTGCTATGATGATCGTTCGATCACCTGCAATTTTACACGCTTTGTGGAAAAGAGCATAAAACGTCTCTTTTCTGTCGGCTGGTGAGCTGTAAACATTTTAAATGAAAACGGATTGCTTGAGTTTAGCGTTAGGGATGAGCTCGATCATGATGTGTTCAATTTTAAGTCCGGCCTTACATCATGACGTGAATAGGCGAGATGCTTTGAGACGAGTGTCGCTAAACCCCTCTTGCCCTCCTTTAAATACGCTTGAGCACGATAGTGACGAAGAGCGATGACATCGGTGAGCGTTTCCTGGAGGAGGATTACTGATGGCCTTTCGGTAGCAGAGCTAAGTAAGTGTTGCAGTACTGCCTTCCTTTTGCGGAAGCTGACGCAATTCCATTGCCAGATTACTAAATTGCTTGCGTTAGCCATTTTACTGACTCGAAGGGGGTGCACCAAGCAGTGCGTGCTGCCTTTTATATTCTAAAATTTGAAGCATCGCAGTGTACTTGGTCAGTTGGAGCCTGATAGGAGTAACTTCAGCAATAATGTCATTTCCTAGCTATTCAAGCAGTATTTGGATGCCTGAGACGTTAATCGTCTCCTCGTCCATGGCATCAGGGCCTGCCCTGCGTTTCGCGCCTCTGTTGACGGACGCTGTGGCTGCGGTAGCTTGATCGTTAGACACACGCACTCGCTGCTGCATTTCTTGCAAGATTGACTTAATATTGTCACGAACAAAACAAGACCTGTAGCCAGGAGTTCACTTGAACCAGAGCAACGAAGATGTTCTCTTCTTTTTCGTGCCCAAAAACGCGTATGAGCCACAGTGGCTCGTTCATCAATGGTGGCATTACCCGCTCTCCCAAGAAGCATCGTCTCGATGCTGTACATGAAGGCAAAAAAAAGAAAGAAAAATTAGATGAAAATTAGCATGCGAGCAAAATAATGGCGTAAGGCGGAATGACGTAGTTGGTTGTGGGGACAAAAGTTAATTGAGAAATAAGAAAAATAGGAAAAAATGTAAGGAAAAGACGAAACAAAAAGAAAGACGCGAAGTTACCAATAAAGTCAGTCACTCACTGGCGATTCACAGCGCGAAAAGTATGGTTTGAGACGTGAAACGTGAATAACTTCAGTTTGCGGGGTGAAACGGGAACGTCTCGAATTGCCTTGTGGTAGAACCTCGTAAGTGACGTCGCTGAGACGTCGCACAACCTTGTAAGGGCCGAAGTAGCGGCGAAGAAGCTTTTCGGAACGTCCACGCTGTCGGATAGGGGTCCACACGCAGACTTCATCACCTGGCTTAAAAATGACTTCACGGTGGCGAAGATTGTAGCGGCGCGCGTATGCGGTTTGTTGACGTTGAATACGGTGACGAGCAAGTTGACGGGCCTCTTCTGCGCACTGCGCGAATTTGGCGGCATCCGTGTGGTATATTCCTAAGTTGTCGGGCAAGAGCATGGCGTCGAGCATGGTCGTGACGTCGCGACCGTGGACTAAGCGAAAAGGTGTGAAACCGGTACTTTCTTGAACAGCAGTGTTATACGCAAAAGTTACGTAGGGAAGTATGGTGTCCCAGTTCTTGTGATCGATGTCCACATACATTGACAGCATGTCTGCAATTGTCTTATTGAGTCGTTCAGTCAGCTCATTTGTTTGCGGGTGGGTAAGCCGTTGTTTTACGATGTTCCGTGCCACTTAATCGCAAGACTTCCTGCAGCATCTCTGCGGTGAAAGCTGTCCCACGATCAGTTATGACGACAGCTGGAGCACCGTGACGTAAGACCATGCTGTTAACAAAAAATTGGGCGACATCTGCTGTGGTGGCTTTTGGAAGTGCCTTGGTTTCACAGTAGCGTGTTAAGTAGTCTGTAGCGACGACAATCCACCGGTTTCCAGACGAAGACGTGGGGAATTACCCCAGCAAGTTCCATGCCAATCTGATGAAA